>ML179966.1:0-26396 GCA_004369135.1 Dendrothele bispora CBS 962.96 | reverse complement strand
ATCAGTCCATCTTCTCACACCAAATTTAAGTGCTGCTCTACAGGGATCAACCAGTTATTTTTGCCACAACAAACATGAATTTTCAAGTAAATATTCTTGTACCCTTTACATTAGAGATCTTGCATAACAGCCGTTTGAAGCCCTGCGTGACCTGGTAAGTGTGTGTATGTGGATAGCTTAGTCCAGTTGGGAAGGAAAAACCCAACAAATGCACCAGCAAAATTTTAGTCACAGTGACACACTAGCTATGGATGGCTACTGTGTGATGTCTCTTAATGATCAAGATAGGTACCAAAGGCAAGATAGGTACCAACGACAAGTGTTGGAGACACCAGGTGTATCTCAGTTCATTCAGTTGGAAAATTGGAAGGGCAATCAGATAAAGATGTGTTTTTGAAGCGGGCCATCACTGCGCATGGAAGACTCGGATACAAGGCCGGGATTTTGACTACTGTAAATAAGTAAAGGATGATGGAAAGCTGATCCTGAGCAGAATATTCTGCGTTCAAGAAATACAAATAGGGATAACATATGATCCCAATAGAGACCTTGTGCAGAGCCAACCGTCGCCGACTGTTGCGCAGATTTGAATTGGAGAATAACGTCATATCCAGCCGAATCTACGCAAGGTCTCTAATATGGCCACCTGCTGCGAGTTCAAGTATAAGGACAAGTCATTTGTAAACTGCGGCCTCGTAATCCGGGTCTGCAGTACTAGCAGCAGCAATGTCAATAGCTTCTAAACTACTAGGTACAAAGAAGACAAAAAAGATTAACACTCACACTAGTGACTAGTGACTGAAGCGTTCATAAATTAAAATACATTTGAATGGAAAAAATTGTCAAACCATAGTGTAGTAGTAGAGATGTTACTAACTCAGATTTATGTGGATATCTTTTATGTATCAACGCTCAAATCTCAGTTTCAGAGGAATGGCATCTGAAAGAACAACAACTATCAGTTTGAATCAATCAAAGTCATGATAGTTAGCTAGTGATTTTTAAACTTCAGATGTCCTTAAACAGCTGTTGACTGTGGGTTGATGTTGCATCAATCCAAGAGGTTCCTGCCAACATGATCATCACAAAAAGGTTGTTATGTATAGCCCCATTGCAATCAGAATTCGGAGCATGATCACAGGGTGTTCATGGAGTATCATAGAGGATAGAGATATTATGAGTGTGTCATCCTATATCACCCCAAGATGATCTGATACATTTTGGCGATGATGAACAAGCTTGCAACTTCCCACATGCGCTCCGAATTAATACGGTAATCAAAGGAAATGAACCCACAGCCACCTGCGCCAGTCCTTCCTTAGAGTCGGCCCTCGTGATAATCTCTGAAAATTGTTCTTTCTGAGCTCTGTAGGGCCTCGGAGAGCCAATCCCCGCCATTGATCTTTGAGAATGAACAATAATTCAAACAATAATTGAGCAAGAAAGAACAGGGGGAGGTTATTTGAAGACCTGGACGAGGCAAAAATATTTGATTTACTCTCCCAGATCTTTTTAACTAAATACCCCCCGATTCCCAACTTCTAAAAATTATTTTCCATAGATTGATGACAGGGATTTGGGCTACGAGGACCGGAATATCTTTATGGCAGTCGCATGTGGACCTGTCGGTTGCGTTTGGCCTGTCCTCTGCCTTATGTGAACCCTAGGTTTGACAATAAAAATACAGTGTATGATGTGTAAATGCCTAGTGTATGGCTAGGTGTATGTAAGTTGTTAGCGAGGCAGCCAATAGAAATGGAGACAGTGACTTTGAAAAAAACAGTAGCAATATTTCAATATCCCTGAGAATTGAAGGTATCTGTGAAAGCGAGAGGGATGATCGGTCACCGGTCATTGGGTGCTTGCAATGAAAAGACAAGACCGGCAGACAACCTTTTTGGATGCCCTCTGAGTCAATCAATGTTGTTAATTAACGTTAGTGTCCACTTATACATGCATAACAGCTGTCTACATCGAGTGTGGTTTTTTTCTCTTCATTTTCAAACATTCAAACTCAGTTCTCAGTAGTACCTGATGGGGGCAAAAGATTGTCTAATTTATCACTCTGGAGCTTTCTATTTCCGCATGTTTGAAGGGTGAAGGCACTGCGGGTCTTGTCATACCATTTGTTGTCATTAAGACAACTTTGGGGGTGTCAGACGCCCATGGTGATGAATTTATTTGAGTTAGACCGCTGGGTATAGGATAAACCTAAAGAGCCTCCACTGGTGCAGTGTGATTTGTTCGTAATGAAGGCAGCGCAGATAGGGGTATGGCTGGGGAATGCTTCCGTCAAAATGTGGTGACGTCATGTAAAGGTGCTCTTGATTGCTTCCCCTAAGATATGGGTTTTTATTGTTTGTCATTCTGCAAATCTTAAGAGAGAACATTTGGGATTAGCACAGGTTGCAGGTATGGATATCATATATGTACTGCCAGGTTTGGAATTCAAAACCAAGCAAACTTATATCCACATATAGTACCTGTGTGCAAATTAAAGCCTACAACCTTCCAGAGAGCCACTACTAACCATACCCAGGAACAACCTATACCAAAAAGGGTTTGGATAAGGGTATGGGTAGCCCTGAGAGTAGCCATGGGTTATCTATGCAGATCCATACATGATATACTACTAAATAGTGATGAGCAGTTATGAGGCTTAAGTTTACAAAGAGATTGTTCTTACATGGAAATTTTATCCTGAGAATGTCACTGTCTGGTTCTGTTTGAACCAGAAGATTCTGGCTTCCTTGGCTCAGTAACAGTTGATAGGCCAGGTCTTGTACTTGCCATGCTTGCAGTGGCCTACTTGACTTCATAAGATTATATAGCATTTCAGGATACTAAATAATAAATATTCTACATAAGGCTACTTATTGAAGTTGTGCATTAAGTTACCATCAACAAAAGCTCATAGTGAGGTCTATATGTATGGAAAGTGGGCCACCAAAAGTAAGAGGCTGAGGTGGTCAGAGGCTTCTAATCCAAACAGGACCACATCACTGGGTTGAAAACATTTCATGTAAGGACCATGAAGTAAGGTAGGCAAGGCCAAGATATTGGGTTATCAGGCTGCCATGGTATAAGACAAGATTAATAATATGACTTGTGGATTGTAGCATTGCCACTGTTGCAACTTGGAATAAGTAAGAATGAGTCCTCCTAAAGTCAACCTCATAATACTTTTCCTGTGGACATGAACTTTGTGATTTTTGTGATGGGGTTTACATCTTTTCTATGAATCTGATGATGTTTAAGTGGAATGATGCTTAAAACACATCTCAACTTTGTCATAGAATCCAGGTGACATGTAACATGCATTTTTTATAAAAGCATTCATAGTCTGATTGCTTTACTCAAAATGGGCTACTGAATCACTAGGCCATTTACACAGTATCTAATAAGTATAGGAATGTTTCTAGTATGTAATACATTAGCCATGCCCTTACTTAGATTTCACTACTAGCTACACCTTAAATGGTGTGAGGAGACAACACTTCACGAGTAATATAAACACCATCCTGTTTCAAAATATCATATTGGACAAGTTTGAAGTCTGAGTCTTCACTTTGCCTGATAGAAATGATTAATGACATACCTTCACACTGTGTACATCCAATTCACCAACATTTGAACCATATTTTTTTACTACCTTTCTGATCCTTACAGTCCGAATGTTCTCCCTCTTGTTTGCTGTAAATATTGTGAGACCTCTTTGTTTTCATTTCTAATGGCTGTTCAAAGCCAACAGAACTGTCTTCACAAGGCCCAAAATTTATGTCTGAAGAAGTTATAATGTTGGTTGAAGCATTGTTTCTTAGGCCATCTCGTGTGTTGAGCATTGCAACTGTGGTTTATGGGATACGTCATGCATCAAGGAGAAAAAATAATTTCAGTGAGAAACTTACTCATTGTAATCACATAGGCTTTACTAAGACTGAAGTGGAATGGTGCCCTGCACAAAAAATTTTGAACTATTCTTTACCATAACAAGTTAATGTTAGATGCTCAACCTACCACCATAATTTCTCAGGTTTTGTGAGGAATATTATTACATGTGCTGTTTGGTTGATAGTGACAAAAAGTCCTCTGGTTACAGTATACTGAAAAAGTTTTTGTAAAACTGTATCAGTTCTGTATGAGAAGGAATTAGTTATCGCAATCCAATCTTACTAAGAAAAACTGAACTGACTGCTTTATTCCATTCCTAAATGAAGAAAATGCCCATAACAAGGAAAATGTGGCAATCATGTCAGAAGCAGCTGCAAGAGAGCAGTTCAAACCAACTTCAAGCTGTTGAAAAGATATTAGTAAGATGGAAAAGGATAGTAATTTGTAAAACAAATCACCTTCTGTTTACTCCCAGAATAGTTTGTGATTGAATAGTTTTCAAGTTCAGATATTATACTAGCTATACCAGCACCTGTCAATCAGTCAGTTAGTTAGACAATTTCGACAATATATACAGTATCATTTGTTTTGAATCAAAGCTGGTACAAACCTATACTAGCTAAAGCAGTTATCACCTACAAAATGTAAATAATATAATTATGATTCATTAGGATTTTAACCTACAATTGATGTTGGCACAATCCAATGAAATCTCCCAACTATTAATAAAATGGATCAGACACATTTGCTTAATGGAAATCTAAAAACTCACTCATCCACACACGAGATGCAAAAAACAATTTAACAAAAAGAATAATCACAAGTGTGATGAAAAATTCAACCATTAATGTCCTACACGACAGTAGTCAAATTTTGACAAGACACATAGAATCCGAGAGAAAGAACTTTACTTTGAAACAACTGTAGTATTCAGTAAATTCCCAAAGTTTGAAACCTAAATAGTTATGTTGATGGACAATTTGATTACTGAACATGAATAAAAGTGCTTACTAAATAGTGGTGGAGAATCTGTGCATTTAGACAGGTGGTTGCGAAATCCAAGAGCCTGGTGATAAGGACACAGTCAGATGATCAATTGTTTACATTTCGGTAGCAGTTCATTGCATTACACTAGTACTACAACCTAATGTTATGACGAGAATGATGTACAAAGAAATCAACAATATTTATTAAGAAGAATCATAAATGACTGACCAGTAAGCGTAGAGGCCATTTGTCTGTATTGGTGTTGGCATATATCCAAGCTTGCACAATGGTAATGCCAAAAAGTCTAATTATAATCCGTTACTTTCTAAATTAACAAAAATGACCATATAACTTGCTTACACAGCTGCAATGAAATTTCCATAGAAGAATCCATCAATAGCCTCAGAGAGATTGACACCAATAGGAAGGGATGGAGCTGGAGTATTGGACATGATGGTTTCAGAGATATAGTGGGGAGAATGGCAAAGATACAGTAATGGAGATGTTAGCAACCTTATATCAAATAAAGGAAGATTCCATCACCCACATCAGTCCATCTTCTCACACCAAATTTAAGTGCTGCTCTACAGGGATCAACCAGTTATTTTTGCCACAACAAACATGAATTTTCAAGTAAATATTTTTTGTGCCCTTTACATTAGAAATCTCGCATAGCAGCCATCTGCAGCCATATGTGGCCTGGTAAGTGTTTGTATATGGATAGCTCAGAGCAGTTCAGAAGGGCAAACCTAATAAGTGTGCCCGCAAATTTTTGGACACAGGGGTTATGGATGGCTGCTGTGTGATGTCTATTAACAATCAAGGTAGGTACCAAAGGCCATATGCACTAAGTGCTGAGGACACTCGGTGTGTCTCAGTTCACTCGGTTAGACAATCGAAGGAAGGGCAATCGGATAAACATGTATCTATATGGAGTTGAAGTGAGCCATGACTGTGCTTGGCAGATCCAAGGCCGGGATTTTGACTGTGGTAAATAAGTACAGAATTGTAGTGAGCTGATTCTGCGCGGAATCTTCTTCTATGTTTGAGAGATAGCATATGATATCAACACCTGATCCGAGTTCAATTTTAAGGACAAGTTCTTTGTAAACTCCAGCTTTGTAATCCTCTGCAGCTTCTAAGATCAATCTCACCCAAATGAACACAAAGAAAATTGACACTCACACTGGTGACTAGTGACTAAAGTGTCATGAATTATGATAAAATACATTTGAATAGAAAAATTTGTCAAACCATAGTGTAACCGATAAGCGTGGAGTATCTTTTATGTATCACGCTCAAATCTCGGTGTCAGCGGAATGGCATCTGAAAAGAACAACTACCCAGTTTGAATCAATCAAAGTGATGATAGTTCAGTTGAGCTGGTAATTACAAGTTTCAGATGTTGTTAAATAGCTGTTTTTTACTGAGGGTTGATGCTGCAATGATCAACCCACTGGCGAGAGGTTCCTGCCGACATGATGAATCATAAAGTTCAATAAACTTGCCTTTAGAAAGGATAAATATAACTTTGTACTAAATTTATCTTTATCTCTATATTTCCATCTTTAGAGTGATTAGAGGCACTGCAGGTCTGTCATATCATTTGTTTTGACAAGACACTCGGGAGGTGCGGATCAGAACAGTGCGACGTGATGAAGAAGAAAAAATAGACCGGTGACTGTTCGGTATAGAATAAAGTTAAAGGTTTGCGCAAGTCTTTTATATTTCTTCTTTGATCCTTGTAGTTACTCAAGTTGGAATAGACTATATATAGTCTTGTGGTTTACACAAAATGGACAATAGCGTTTCTCTTTAGGTACTAAGGTAGAGGACAAGCAAATACGAGCAACTTCCCACGTGCGCTCTCTAGTACTATATGGTAAGTAATAAATCCCCGAGAATTGTTCGTTCTGAGCCCTGTAGGGCCTCAGAAAGCTAAACCCCGCCACTGATCTATGGAAATAGACAATAAAACGATAATCGAGCAAGAAAGAACCAGGGGGGGGGGTTATTTGAAGAGCTGGAAGAGAGAAGCCTTGTTTGATTTTGTAGAAATTACTCCCTCGGATCTTTTTAGCTGAATACCCTTCCGATTCCCAACTTTTAAAAATTATTTTCCAGATTGACGACAGGGACTTGGGCTACAAGGATGGGAAGGTCGTTTTTAACCTTTTACTTATGGCAGTCACTGTCTCATCATGATGAATCTTAAGGAATGGTACGGGAAACCTGTGGAGAAATTTTTCCAACCCGTCCCCGCCCCGTCAGATTCCCATCCCCTACTGACAGGGGCAGGAGAATAGGCAGGGTATGACGGGGCGGGAGACTCCCGCAGGATATATGATAAAGAAAATATTTTATGCTGAGTGATACATAACAGAAGTCAGTTGAAATATGTCTATTTCTTTTAACAAGTAGGAGTAGTATACTTACTCAATTTTTTTCTTGATTCACTGCATCTACAAATATTATAGGTTGACCCCGTACCCCGCCTCACGGGAGACGGGGTTGGTATGGGTCGTGAAAATGTCCCCGCCTTTCCTGTTCCCGTATTCCCGCGGGTCCTGTCAACCCCGCGCTATTCCTTAAGACTCCGATTTGCATGTGGACCTGTTGGTTGCGTTTTACCTCTACCTTATGTTGAACCCCAGGTTTGACAATGAAAATACTGTGTACTTATATTGGCATGCGTGAAAGGTATTTGCGAAAGCAAGAGGGATTACGAGGCCGAATGAAATGAGGACTCGTTATTACTAAACGCGACTTGCGCAAGTGGCTGTGCCAATACCTCATGTCAACTCCATATGGAAATTTCTCCGTACGGACCGTATTGCCGCCTTTGACAGCGCACTGCGCAGTGTCCTCAATCGAGCATCCCTCCGAGAAACTTTAACCCCCAATATCTATCGCACTAGCGTACTACTAAGGCGAGAGATTCTTCTCCTGCTTACAGTTGCAGCTGTAATCCAAAGCTCGGACCATGGGATTACTGCACACTCATCATGTCATTCTAATTTCTCAATTTGTAAACAGAAAATGAAGGCCTCGTATCTGCCACGCGCAGCGATGGCCCACTTCTACCTTCATGGATCGGTCACTGGATGCTCGTACAGTACAGACAGACAACCTTTTTTAATGCCCTCTCTGAGTCAATCAATGTTGTGAATTAACGTTACATAGTGTCTATCTACGCATGCATAACATCCCGTCTACATCACAGTGTGTGACGAAAGAACTTTGACGCGTTTTTTTTCAAACTCAGTTCTCAGTTGGTACCTGGTGGCGGCAAAAAAGATTGTGACTAAATTTATCTCTCTGTTCCCGCTTTTGAGGTGAACTTGTCATATCACACATCATTTGTTGTCATTAAGACAACTTTGGGGGGCGTCAGACGTCCATCGTGATGATTTTTTTCGTTATAGGATAAACCGTAAAGGGCCTCCACTGGGGCAGTGCGATTTTGTTCGTGATGAAGGCATGCGCAGATAGGGGTTACGCTGAAGTTAGGAGTAGTCGGATGGAAAGTTGTGCATATACTTCCGTCAAAATGTGGTGACGTTATATAAAGGCGCTTTTCGATGATTGCTTCCCCTTAGATATGGGGAGTTTATCGTATGTCGTTTTGCAAAGCTTGAGAGAGAACAATTTGGGAGTTGGAGTCGAATTTGATATAATGATGATCAACGCGTTGAACTGAATTGACCGTGACCCAGTTTACGTATAGTGAAGTCATGGGCGTTTGATCGGCTCATAAAAAAAAAACAACAGAAGCCTTCTGACAGCTGCCCTTCCACGCTGAAACGTTGAAACAAGTGTATAGGGTTCTCTCTCTAACCTCTCTCCCTCCCATCGCAAAAAACAGAACACAGAACAGAATGTCCCGCGTTTTCTGTATCCCTGGAATCATCTTCTTGTTCTGTGCATTCGTGCTCAGCTTCTTGGTCTCGATTTCGACTCCGTTCCTGCCAGCGTTGGATATCGCTCGTGTTCATTTCGAAAATCAGCAAGCGTTGGTGTTTGGAGATCAGGTTACTGAGACGAGGGTGCGTTTTCTTTTTCTTCCAAGTCGTTTTCTTTGGGGTTGTCGAAGTTTTTTTGGTTAAAATTGTTCCCTCCATTCTTTTTCTCGTTGGGTTTGCGGTGGGTTGTAGTTTGGTATATGGTGAGCACGCATTTGAAACAACGCTTCGCTTTGAGAGAGAGGCTCACGAGAGAGTGTGTGTTGGGTTTAGGTCCCCATGTTCGTACTCGAACGAAGGAGCGAGGACTTGTCAGGCTGCAGGACATGGATATAGCGTTTCTATCAGCAACCTCGACAGAGAATCTGTCACTACTATCGGTTCTAGTTGGACGAGGGGTTTGGCTGTTCATCCTGTTGGTGAGTTTCCACCTTTTTTTTCATATATCGACAAGGAAAACTGCGCGCGTCCTTGTGTTTTTCTCTCTTCACAATTCATCTCCACGTCTCCACTCCCTCGCGCTTTTCATTCACGCTAAAAACTAACCTATATTCCCTCTCCTTTCGCTTTTCATAAACAGCGACCGCCGTCATCTTCATCGCTCTCTGTCTCTCCCTCTCCACCCACGTCACCGTGACGCTGATCTCGTCCCTCACCTCGTTCCTCGCTGCTCTCCTGACTCTCATCGCGTTCGCTATCGACATCGCCCTGTTCGTGTTTGTTCGTCATGAGACGAGAGACGTGGCGGATATTGGTGCGAATACGAATACGGCTCCAGGTGGGTTTTTGCTTTTAGTGCCTTTTTCCTTTTTTCTTTCATTCCTCCTCTTTCTTTGGACCGGATAGACCCCTTTTTCTCTTTGACCCTTGGTTCTAAACGTTTTTCGTTCATGACGCTAATCAAATGTCCTTGTCACACAACTTTTTTCTTCGGTTCATGCTGTCTTTCCTCTCTCGGTCTCGATCATCCCGGTCAACACATGGCTTTTCGTCTCGCGTATCGCTTCCGCCTTGTCTGGACCCGTTGTCCATTTATGACATGACATTTGGTCCCTATCTGTATCTGGACCTCCACTCACGCGTGACTCCACAACAACGCGGTTTTTACTAACACCTTATCTTATCTTTCCAAACCCCTTTTCCCTCACACACGCATACGGATATACTAATACTTACGGTTTCTAACAAACCACACCAAACCCCATACCCAACCCCAAACCCAAAAACAGGCTTCTGGCTCACCTTCGTCTCCCTCCTCCTCTGCCTACTCGCCGGATGCACGGTTTGCTTTGGGAGAAGGAGGGATAGGATGTCGGATGCGAGCTATCCGGCTGCCACTACGGAGACGAAGACGAGGAGGACGGGATTTTTGGCGAGGTTTAGGAGGAGGAATTAGGGGACGGGGGGAGGTGGGTGAGGGGGGAAGGGGAGAGGGCAGGGGAGGAGGAAAGAAATACCCATCCCCTTTTCACTTCGCTTTTTTCGGTCAATCTTTCTATACGTGGGCTCGTTAAAACAAAGGACAACTTTTCCTCTCTATACATATTCTACTACTACCTACTACGAACTTCTTTTTTCGTTACTTCAAAAAACGAAGGCTATACTGGTACCGGTAGCTTACACACAAAAAAGGACGCTTGAAAGTGTGTGTTTTTTTGCAGGTGGGCTCGTTCATCCCTACATAGTTCTAGTTTCACATACAATAATTGTGTTTGCGTTTCTATCCCTCCTCCTTTTTTTCTTTTCTTCACTCTCACCCTTCCTTTCTCTGGTGCGGCACGGTGGATGGATGGATTAGTTTCTTCGTCATATATACCTACTTTTTACTCAAGTACCTCGAACTCGTTTCCCGCCATTAGGAGTTTGGCGGGGTCGAATATTCGAATAACGTGCGCAACATCACTAGCTATTACTCTTATCGTTCTAAGCTCTAGCTTTTCACACTTTTCACTACTATCACGTACCCTAAGTTGTTTTTTACACTTGGGACTTTACTATACACTACATACCTTCTTCAACCCTTCTTTTGGTTCCGGTCTTGGTAAATGGTTCAGCAAAATGTGTCTCAGTGTCTGCGCATACATGCGTACGTACGTATACTTTGCATGGGACAAACGTTTACTTCAAGCTTTAGATGAACCCTCATGTTCATCGATCATACTTAGCTAGCGTTTTGGGGGCGGCCCGTCATAAAGTTTGAAGCGTTGAAACTTTGAAGCTCATGGATGAGATCAGCCTATGAAGGGCAATAGATACAGTGTAAAGTTGAAGTGACGCGGGTGAAGTTTGTACATTCCACTTCCGGATGGATCCGTTGTCTTACCATGTAAATCGTTCAGCTCCTTATGCATGCGCGACTAGCACAACAGTTTTCTTTGAGACTTGGGGTTTCGAATAATTTGAAGAAGTCTAGAAACAGGACGCATACTATATCCAGAATGTTGCAGATCTACTGAGAGCGCAGCATGAGTAGAAAGTTGACGTACGCGAAATAAATAGATAAAGATTCAAGTTCACGCTCTCTGAATTCGAAAATGAGTCAATGATGCCTAAATTCGCGCTTGGTCCTGGTCACTCATCACTGCTGCTGAACATTCGTGCTTCAAGGCAGACGAACCTTAACGTTTCGTTCTTTCTCAAAGTACTTCAGGGGATATAGATTCGGAAAGGTACTCGTTAATCAAAATCCAAAAAGCGGTTCCACAATGCACAGGGACCATCCTGCATAAATTATTTTAGTCTGTAGATAACCCAGAGGGAATAAAAAAAATCAAGTTGCAAACTCACCACAGAATCACTCTGGACAGGCATCACCACGTTATCCAACTCGACGTTTCCTTGATATGCCAACTTTGCCAGTGTCTGAGTGTCTGATCCAGGTAGTACGTATTGTAGCCAATTCGGTGCAGGAGACTCGTTGGGGTTTTTTATGAAATTCGCGATTATTGTCTGGAAGGTGGCTGAGAGTGTCGCTTCGTTAGGTGTAGCGGTGCTGGTGTTGAAAGTCCCAAACAGCTCTTGTACTGGTGCCACCAGAAGATTCGACTGTTAGTTCAGAGTTTATACGAAATGAATTAATGATAATGATTCTTTACATTCTGAAGAATGCCAAGCTCCAGCGTTGGGGAAGAGTTGAAGATCAGGGAATACTGCGCCTAAAATTAAAAAAAAAACCAAACTTTGATGAGTATAGTTCAAGGGATATTTATTATATGTGCAATGTACCGTATTCATATCGGAAAACGCTAGATATCCCTGACTGCACGTATCCAGCAGCCCACAAACTTGCGGGACTAAAAAAATAGAGGTTATGTCGTCAACAACCATTTCTGAATTCAAGGCCCCGAGGGTATGATTACAGGCTCACCATCCAGCGGCAAGATCCCTAACAGAAGCTGCGATGACTTGTTCGTCGTCCAAACCGGGATAAAGCGAACGAACGAGGGCTGGTGAAACAGCTGGGGGCACTCCATTGCTGTTCAAAAATTCCGTGAGATTCGTTTGACCGATAGTGAACACCGTTCCGTCGTCTTGTGTGTGACCGAGAAAGATCGGTACTCGAGCTGTTTGTTGGGAGCGGATGCGATTAAAGTTGTCTGCGAAGAGCGTGACACTTGAAAGAGCAGGAGAAAGTAAGAGTAAATACTTATTTTTTTAGCGAGGATTTAGGAAGAAAAAACTCGCTTGTCTACGACAGGTCTAAAGCTGAGAGCTGCACCGGGTCCATTGGTGAATGCTCTGATTGTTGTACCTGGGAGAGCTTTGAGGCAGCTTAACCTTTCAGCTCCAGCAGTCTGATTGCATCCAACACCAGCAGCAAGCTCGTCGAAGGATGCGAAATCGGAAGGAGCCGGTACTATGTCTTGTACACTTCCGGAGAAAAGGATTCCGGCTCTGAACGGGGGATTCTTGGGGTGGCGAATAAGTGCGGAGGCTACGGAAAGACCTCCTGCTGATTGGCCCTGTAGATTGAACAGAACCAACGTTTTCAACTCCACATTATGACTCAAGCCAAAAAAAAAATAATAGTATTTAGCAAGAGACGAGACGAACCATAATAGTCACTTGATCTGGGTCCCCGCCAAAGTTGGCAATGTTCTGCTGGACCCAAGCGAATACTAATTCTTGATCCAAGAATCCGAGGTTATTACCTTCGATAGGAAGGTCTTCCGAACCTGGGAATCCAAAAACGTTGGTACGGTAATTGAAAGTGACAATCACGATATCTTGATTCTTCGCAATGGAGGTTCCGTCATAGAGTGGTAGAGAGCCGGTTCCAAATGCGAGGCTCCTGGTAACGTTTCTATTTAGAAGATGAAAGTGAAAGATGAATGACAGGACTCACCCTCCATAAATCCAGACTACGACTGGCTTTAGTTCTCCTTGCTGTGTTGAACCAGACGGAGCCCATACGTTCCTTAATGGTTGTTACCTCTCAATGTCACAGGTTCCCAGTCAGATACAGCACGTACAAGAACAAACAATCCTCGTCTTCTACAGGAGGGTTTTGAGGGTTATTGAATAACTCTTCCGAAAATGGACGTGCAAATTGCTGGAAGCACGACGGACCCAACTCCGTGGCGTTGACAAGCTCTGAAGAGGAAAATGGTAGGGGAGCGGCCCATCGTAATTCGTCGACAGGTGCTTGGCCGAATCGCTGCATGGCAATAAGTAAAGTTTGAGTTCCGTCAGAGTTCAAAAAAACTGATGTTTGTAGTAAGAAATCGGAGGGTACTGACGATTCCTTTGAAAGACATGACTGTTTGTTGCAAGCGATCGCGATGTCATTAGCTCGAGGGAAGAAACAGATCTTATAGAAAAAGTTTGTATTTTTTTTTACCTCCATCTTGATCTACGCCTTGCAGTTTTCCAGACGTGGTGGATATTGTAGGTGGATTGGCAGTTGCATAGGTGAAAAGACTCGTTATGCTAGTAACCCCAACAAGCATGGACCATACACGGATGCTGCCAGTGCTGCCGCATGCCATGGAGAGACGCATCTTTGGCAAGAAGATAGTCTGATGTTTTCACAAAACTTTCAGAAACTTCTTGTCAGTATTTATATCAACCACCTCTTACGGACCCACCCTCTTTAAACGGCGTGAAGAAGACATAGCCTGTTACAGATAAATAGATCATTAACATCTTAGAAGTCACCGTTATGTTCACCCTGATAGGTTGATCCGTCGGGTGCTTTGATTTGCGTAGTTCTTTTGCAGGTCATTCCGTCGGCCGTATGCTCATTTGTAGTTGTCTGCTTTTCCGACGGCCTTAAAAATCAAAGGTTTTGCTTGTACTTGCGAAAAGATGTAAGGAGTCCTAGGAAATTCCAGTGAGAAAGGATGGGAACGGACACCCACAAAGGTCGACAAATAGACAGGCGACAAGTGAGAACTTGAAGGACATATCAACATTCGTGCAAAGAATTGTATCATGGGAAAAGAGTTCTGAACGAAGAAATAATATCGTTATCTTCGACCATTGAGGAGAATTAAAGCTAAGTTTCCCATACGGTATACGGTTCTCTGGCGGAGAAGAATTACGGACTACCAAGGGCATCCCGAGAATACAGACTTAGCCAAGACTGATAGAACGATTCTTACTTGATTGGAAACAATGGTAAGCTCGTACCTTTTAACAGTCAAGCCTAACGCGCATTGAATCACCGGTACTATGTACATTAAGTATCTTAGAGTACGGAGAAGGGATATCCGTCCTTGAGAATTGTATTACTTATGACCTAGACCAGCGTTTCATTTTGCGAAGTCAGGGTCTTGAGACGCTTGAGTTGGGCTTGGTCTCGCTGATTTCGATTGCTTGTTGCTTGTTCATTCGAATATTTGGGAGACTTCTTGGGAAGCAGTGGCACAATGAATTCTTGTTTCCGGTGACGATGGTTTTAATCCGGAGGCCTTGCATATATGATATTATATGTGGTATGTTCATCGCCCTTTCTCTCATCCTTTAAACAAATCCGCGATGTTATGTTATCTGCAATACTTACTTAGTAGACTTCATCAAATGGAGAGAGAACATCAATCTATTTTAGCCACTCGTTCCGAAGTTAAAGCTTAGTGTCAATGCGACTCTTGATGAGGGGCCAATGAAATGGCCTTACCGAGACATTCATCCAGTCAAACTAAGTAGTAGCCTTTGAATGTGTCGAGTTCTCCGTGTCGTTTCAATGTATGCTTCTGATAGTGCTTGAGGGATGCCAATCATCGGGTTTGGGTAGAAGGCTACCGATGATAGATTTAAAAGGGCTGTAAAGCACAATTTGACTCGGATCACTGCATAGTATTTATGAGGCCAACTCTAGGAAAGTGGATTCACGGAGGTGGGTGCTACTTTCCGTCAACTCTATATCTTATCTTATCTGTAGTATATTCATTCAGGTCTCGTACCTGCTATACGAAGCGATGGTTCATTTCTTTAAGTACTTGGCCGTAAGATGCCATTGGTACTAACCTTGCGATGGGGAGTCGTCTTAGGAAGTACTTTGATCGATTCAGATAATACTTTCGGAGTTTGAAATTGAATTACATAGCCATACTCGTCTCTTCAACGAACAGTCATCATCCACACCACTGCACTTCTCCAAACCTAGCCCGTTTGTTGGCGCTGATAGATATTTTGTGCACTTTTGAAGACGCAAGTGTTACTTCACATGAAATTGGGCACGGGTTCAGGGTGTGTCTTCCTCCCATCATGCCACTTGATTAATGACTAGCTGACTGGTATCTATGCTTCTAGTATCCTAAGCAAAAACTTATCCTAGAAGCAAAGTTTTTCAACTCTGAATCCAAACCCAGTCCGTTCGAACCCATATCTCGGATATGGCAGAGGCAAGCACGAGTCAGGACCTAATCCGATCTGGACAAAATTCAACATGGCGTCTGACTTCTTCTGAATCGCTTACTCGGCCACCTTACACTAGTCAAGAACATGATACAGAAGCTGAACCTTTGTTCTCCCCCATCAACCAACTCCCAAACGAGGTCCTTTCTCGGGTTTTCGAGTATTGCTGTCCAGTCGACATAGGCCGTCAGAATCCATCGTTTATGCGAGTGTGTTCTCACTGGAGGAGTGTCGCTGTTTCTGCCCCCCACGTGTGGACTCATGTTAAGTTAAATCTGGTACCAACGAGACGATATCCCTTTTTAGGCCGCGTTCCAAGTTATCGTATTGATGAAAACCTTCCCAAACCTCGTCTGCTCTCGCTCCATTTGGGTTATTCCAAAGCTTTGCCTCTGGTGATGGTGCATATCTCACTCGCAGACGATCGAAGACAGCAGGTGATCAACTGTCTACAGATGATCATACAGCATGCATCTCGATGGACAAGCCTGCAGCTGAGCTTTCATGGGAGGTGGAGTGGCGATGAAAGCTTAGATTTTGAGACCGTCGAGTATCTCAACACGATCCAAACACTCCCACTCCTCCAGAGTTTTATCTGTTTGACCAGAGAAAACCCACCACACCAGCGATTCAGTTTTTCTCGCATCTTCGAAAAAGTTGCTAGAGGAAAGCTTCAGAAACTAGTTCTTGCCCATTTTAACTCATCTGGAGTGGCAAGGGGCTTCTCCCTGCCATCTGTTACTCAGCTTGTCTTACATTTCGACATGCAGAGCAACGATATCTTTAACATAGTGAGATATTGTCCTGGATTGATTCATCTGAAGTATATTATCAATGAGCTTGGGAACAGGTCAGGTCTGGGAATGACGGTCAATTCTGTCGAGGGCGCATCCTGCTAAAAGGAGAGTATGACCTGAGACATACCTGGGGACGAAAGTTAGACTGTTAGTAAAGACTTAAGAGGACTTAAGGCGACTGTTTCAGAGAAACGAACTGAGTATTTGAGGCAGTAACTACTGTCCTTATATACTACAAAAGAAGGTGCACAGACCATCTAAGTCATGTGCTCATAGCCATAGATCATATACTACATATATAGACGAAGGCTGTGCATAATGTAAAGTAAGTAAAAGAAAGGAATAGAACAAAGTTCAACACTCCCCCTCGCTAAATACTACGTAAGATTGGGAACTGGAATTTCTTTATTACCAGGAATAACTTTTCGAGTACTTATCCGTCTTGAAGTCCACTTACAGACTATCTCTTCTCAGATTGTTAGACTCTTTTTTGTTCTGCTTGCTTTGTACTTCTGGGGTGGGACCAAATAAATCAGATCTCGTGCGGCACAGCTAAATATTTGATCCAAAAAGTATGGAGCGAGCGGAGTTTGAATCGTACACTCGAGTCATCCACTGAACTCCTCCAGACCTAGCTCGGTACCATTTCGTGCACTTTTGAGACGCAAGCGTTACTCTGGATGAAATTGGGCTCGAGTCCAAGGTGCGTCTTACTTGCCTCCCATCATGCCATTCAGACTAGGCTTGACTAATCATTAACCTGGCATCCATGCCTCTAGGGAATAACTTGTCTTACAAGCAAAGTTTCTTCCACTTAGAATAATCCAAAACCAGTTCGTTCGGACCCATATCTCGGATATGATGGAGGCAAGCACGGGTCGGGATCCAATCCGACCTGGGCAAGACCCAGCGCGGCCTCTGACTTGTTCTGAATCGCTTACTTGGCTACAGGCTTGCGAACACGATACAGAAGCTGGCGCTGAACCTTTGTTTTCCCCCATCGACCAACTCCCAAACGAAATCCTTTCTCGGATTTTCGAGTACTGCTGTCCAGTCGACATAGGCCGTCAAAATCCATCGATTATGCGAGTGTGTTCTCGCTGGAAGAGTGTCGCTATCTCTGCCCCCCATGTGTGGACTCATGTTGAATTGAATCTGGTACCAACGACTCGGACTTGGAGACGATATCCCTCTTTAGGCCGTATTCCAAGTTATCGTATAGATGAAAACAGACGATATCCCTCTTCAGGCCGTGCTTCAAGTTATCGTATTGATGAAAACCTTCCCAAACCTCGTCTTCTCTCGCTCCATTTGGGTTACTCCAAAGCTTTGCCTCTGGTGACGGTGCATATCTCACTCGCAGATGATCGAAGACCGCAGGTGATCGAATGTCTACAGATGATCATACAGCATGCATCTCGATGGACAAGCTTGCAGCTGAGCTTCGACGAAAGCTTAGGTTTTGAGACCGTCGAGTATCTCAACACGATCCAAACACTTCCACTCCTCCAGAGTTTTATCTGTTTGACCAGAGAAAACCCACCAGACCAGCGATTCAGTTTTTCTCGCATCTTCGAAAAAGTTGCTAGGGGAAAGCTTCAGAAACTAGTTCTTGCCCATTTTAACTCAGATGGAGTGGGAAAGGGCTTCTCTCTGCCATCCGTTACTCAGCTTGTTTTGCATTTCGACATGCAGAGCAGCGATATCTTTAGCGTAGTGAGATATTGTCCTAGGTTGGTTCATCTAAAGTATATTATCAATGAGCTTCGGGACAGGTCGGTTCTGTCCCGAAGCTCGGTTCTGGGAACGACAGTCAATTCCGAGTCAATTTTCCGAAACTTGGAATCCCACCCACAAAGATCCCAGACCGTCAAAACCTTAGAAATCGAGCTCGGAGAGAGGGTACAAGGACGTGCGGGACGGCTTTTCGCCGAACTCATAAAGTCTTTGAACCTACCCTCTTTAACTTCTATGACCATATCCACAACCAAACAGTCGAAAGCCGCATTTCAGTTCATGAAACAGTGGCCTGCACAGGAGTTCAATGACTTCTTTGCCCGATCGGGATGCGACCTTGAAACGCTCGAGCTGAACTCTGTTTCGCTCGCCGATTACCAGGTCATGTACTTACTTTTGAAGGCTCCGAGGCTTGTGGATCTGTCAATCCAGGAAATACCTCGTTTGCCTCGTTTGCCTCAGTATTCAAAGCACGAGGAAGGGCTTGACTTTCCGGTGACGAGGTTTCTCCTTCGTCAGCTTCGTATATGCCGCAACGTTAAACCGCAGAAGCCGCTCGCCCCAAAGTTGAAAAGACTACGGCTCAATGTCAATGCATCTGTGAAAGAACCGTCTGGTGAGGTGGCTTTCGATGAGGGCGTGTTTGAGCAGATGGTTTGGTCGAGAAGTTTGCCACCTATACGACAACAAGAAACTGCTGGCTTTTTGGAGGAGGATGCATCGATAGCTCCGCCTAGTTTGAATGACTCTGATAGATGCTTGAAGGATGTACAACTCCGAGTTTACGAGCATACTCAAAAACGCAACTAGGCTTCAGTCACCATCTATGCTTAACTGTACTTAAAATGCTGTATCTTACAATTGACTATCTTCTACTTACAATTGGGAACTGGAATTTCTTTATTACTGAATTTCTTTATTACCAGGAATAACCTTTCGAGTATCCGTCTTGAGGTCCACTTACAGGCTAGCTATTTGAATTTTCGGATTGTTAGACCATTCTTGCTTTTACTTGTTGGGACAGCATAGAGCGTCGTCGGTGGGCCATCGAAGCAAATATTCGTTCTTTGAATGGATGAAACGTCAGTTACCGTACTATACCATGATTGTTACCGGTTCCTCCTTCATGAGGATTCTTGTGTGGATTCACGCAGCACAATTACGATATATTTGGTCCAAAAGTATGGAGCGAGCGGAACAAAAACTGACAACACTTGATCCTTAGGGTCCCCGCACGTTGCGGAGCCGTATAATCTACCTACCTACCTTGCGGAGTTTGAATCATACACTCGAGTCATTGAACTTTTTCGTGCACTTTTGAGACGCGAGCGTTACTCTGGATGAAATTGGGCTCGAGTCCAAGGTGCGTCTTACTTGCCTCCTATCACGCCATCCAGGCTAGACTTGACTAATCATTAACCTTGCATCTATGCCTCTAGGGAATAACTTGTCTTACAAGCAAAGTTTCTTCCACTTAGAATAATCCAAAACCAGTTCCTTCGGATCCATATCTCGGATATGATGGAGGCAAGCACGAGTCGGGATCCAATCCGACCTGGACAAAACCCAGCGTGGCCTCTGACTTGTTCTGAATCGCTTACTCGGCTACAGGCTTGCGAACATGATACAGAAGCTGGCGCTGAACCTTCGGTTTCCCCCATTGACGAACTCCCAAACGAAATCCTTGCTCGGATTTTCGAGCACTGCTGCCCGGTCGACATAGGCCGTCAAGATCCAGCGTTTATGCGAGTGCGTTCCCGCTGGAGGAGCGTCGCTATCTCTTCCCCGGGCCCCCCATGTGTGGACTTCTGTTAGAGTGAATCTGGTAGCAAATCCCTTTGTGGGCCATCTTTCAAGTCATCATAGTGACAAGAAGCTTCCTAAACCTCGTCTTCTCTCGCTCCATTTGGGTTATTCCAAAGCTTTACCTCTGGTGATGGTGCATATTTCACTCGGAGACGAACGAAGAAAGCAGATGATCAGATGTCTAGAGATGATCATACAGCATGCATCTCGATGGACAAGCTTGCAGTTGAGCTTTCATGGGAGGTGGAATGACCCTGTCGAAGATGGACTTGAGACCGTCGAGTATCTCAACATGATCGAAACACTTCCACTCCTCCAGAATTTTATCTGTTGGACCAGAGAAAATCCACCGCTCCACCGATTTAACTTTGCCGACATCCTCGAAAAGGTTGCTGGAGGAAAGCTTCAGAGACTAGTTCTCGCTCGCTTTAGCTCAGCTAGCGTGGCGAATGACTTCTCTTTGCCGTCTGTTACCCAGCTCGTTTTGCACCTTGGCATGGACAGTGACGATATCTTCTGCTTGGTAAGATACTGTCCTAGATTGGTCGATCTAAAGTATATTATCAGTGGTCCTGGGAACAGGTCGAGTTTTAGAACGAGGATCAATTCCGAGTCATTTTTACGAAACTTGGACTCCCACCCACAAAGATCCCAGACCGTCAAAACCCTGGAAATCAAGCTCGGAGGATGGTTACAAGAACATGCGGCACAACTTTTCCCTCGGCTCATAAAGTCCTTGAACCTACCTGCTTTGACTTCTATGACCGTATCCACGTCAAAACAGTCAAAGGCTACATTTCTGTTCACGGATACGTGGCCTGCACAGGAGTTTAATGACTTCTTTGCTCGATCGGGATGTGACCTTGAAACGCTCGAGTTAAATTCCGTTTCGCTCGCCGATCACCAGGTCATGTACTTACTCTTGAAGACTCCGAGACTTGTGGATCTATCCATTCGAGAAATACCTCGTTCGCCCCAGAATCCGGACGACGAGGAAGGACTTGACTTTCCGGTGACGAGGTTTCTCCTCCGGGAGCTTCTATACTTCACGACGTTGAAACGCACAGGCCGCTCGTTCCAAAGTTGAAAAGATTGCGGCTTAGTGTCAATGCGTCTGTGAAAGAATCTGGTGAGGAAGTGGCTTTCGATGAGGGTACGTTTACGCAGATGGTTTTGTCGAGGAGTTTGCCACCCATACAACAACAGGACACTGTTGGCCTTTCGGAGGAGGATATGTTGATGGTTCCGCCTAGTTTGGATGATTCTAATAGATGCTTGAAGGATGTCAAACTCCGTGTTTACGAGCGTACTAAAAAACGTAACTGATTATTAGTAGCCACCTATGCTTATCTGTACTTCAAATACTGTATCTTACAATTGATTTCCTTCTACTTACAACTGGAAAGTAGACTTTTGTATCGACTTTGGATTAGCATGAACTTTTTGAATACCCGTCTTTTCAGACAAATTTTAAAACTGGGGGTGTTCACGCACGAAGACGTTCTGTTCAAGGCAATAAGAGGGCTACAGATTGTCTTTTGTTGTGAATGTCATTGTCACAGTTCCAAGGCAAAATTGAGTGTACTAGATAGATGATTTTTTCCTTACACCAAGAGGCAAACCAAGAGTGCAATCATTGCTTCATAGATCAATTGATCATAAAGTACGTCTTGTATTCACTTTTACGATGGCAAACTCGATAGAGGGATAGAGAAAAATCCAAGGCGTCAAAATCATTCTTTAAACTTTTCTCAATGGTTCCTCTACAAACTACTTTTACCGAAGAGAGGATGCAAGTGGTTTTGAACTGGAGCTGCCACCCCAGTAGGGGCATCGTAATCTACAGAGAAGACACTGACAGAGGTCTTGCATTGAGCGGCGATAGGGGTTTCGCCTAGAAAGAGAAATGTGAGCCCTGTATCATAGACAAAAGGAGAGAAAAAAGGTTCATGCTAAGCAGGTAACTTACCTGGAAGGTCTTTCCTTCCATTAATTGGAGTGTTTAGACCAGGCGCTACCCTGAAGAGAGACATTAGCAGATAGATCAGCTGAAAGAACTTCGAAACATACAGATTCTCGAAGACAGGGAAGCCTGTCGTGGGATCAAGATGAAGTTGGTCAATATCTGCTCCACCGGTCATCCTGGTGAGAGTGAAGGGAGGCTATACGCGAATCTGTCAAGAAGTGTCGTTTGAGAAGATCTTGGGGTGGATACGTACGTCAACGCAAGGGTTTCCGGGACCAAAGACGGGGTAGTTGATCCTAAAGCAATCTGTTAATACGTAGTGTCTCGTTGATATTGCACCAATCAAAAATTTACCCAATGCCTACACCCAGAGGTAGCAAACGTTGTTTCTTTGGGTTGATGCCGTTTGCAAGGGCGGCTACGAAGTTAGCGGTGAGCTACATATATGAAAAAAAATCAGTTGTGGTTATTGAGGAAGTAAACCCAAGACTATTCACCCTCCCGGCTATGGTCGCGGGGTCATGAGGATCACCCGTGATTGTTGTGAACGAACGATGAGTTTCGTTCCCGGCAGAGAATGCAACAGCGGGAATCTACACAATAAGATCAACTAAGTATATGTTTTTAGCTTGTCTTTTTTTACGTACTCCTCTTTCAACTGAGGCATAAGTCGCACCAATGGTTCCACTTAGTGTGTACAAGAAAGGTCCGGCGTTTTGACCTTCATTTGGACCTGAAACGACGAGATCAATTTTTTCATCACCCATGACCATTGGGATGATGATATCTAAAGCAAAGATGGCGGTCGCGGCAGGTGTGCCGTTGAAATACCCTTCACAGATAAGATTTAGTAAATTTGGGTACACTGGAAATGATTGATGAAGAATTGATTCACAGAGATTTTGATCCTGTTCATCATGTCCGAAGAATGGTGCTCCAACGGGGATACTACCAAATTCACCGCCGGGTGCTGTGATATTCGTAGTCGGGAGAACAACGGTGCCTCCCTTCCCGGACTGCTGGACCGCGGGACTGTTGGATTTGAAAACGTGAGTCCACCGTCATCAGTAAGAAATAATGATGGGGTGAAAGACTCACCCGACAAGCAAAACGTTGTGTCCATCGCTTTTCAATGCATCATAAGTCGCCCTGTTCGGAACTCCTCTTTCAACGACTCCTGTCCGATGGGTATGATCCTTGATATCTGAACGCGTACCTTATGTTCGCCGAGGCCCAACTATCATCATTCGTCAACAAAATGTTCAACTTTGTCTGATCACCGTGTCCTTGACCGTTTCCTCCACCGTGATGGTCTGATTCAGCGGAAACGAAAGCTAGTGAAGAGGCGAGAAAAGCAAGTAATCCAAAGCCCTTCATGCTTGTGGGACAAGAGATTGGCAGGCAAAATGACAGTGAAGAAGAACTGGAAAGTCTCAGGCCCAAATCCGAACAGAAACCTTTCAGAGACCTGTATTTATACTGGCCCAAGGCCGAAGAGGATGACGAGATCTGTATAGCGCCGAATACGCCGCTTGCATATGGTTTGACACTATTAGTGGGTCGATTTCAGCAACAAAGGATCAAACGTCGCCGGACTGTCAAGGTTTTTATCGTTTCAAAGTAGTACGCCAATAGTAGGCGTTACAAGGGTGCACGTTCGTCGATACTTTAAATGATAATTCTCTCACCTGTAGAGAACTTACTAATTATATCTTACAAGTTCAGGGACCAGTGATGGGACCTAATGATTTCGAAAATAAGTTTGACAGATGCAGACTCATGCAGAAGAGAAGCCTTCGAGAGCAGTAAGACAATGAGCACCGTAAGAATGTATAAGTGCAGGAATAGATGGTTGTATGCACCATGCAGGCAGACGGTCAGTTCACCTCGAAGTTCTGAAGAATTATAATAGAAAGTTGGACCGCGGTTGTACATGTTTTGTTTTGTTTGGCTTTCCCTTCGAATGTCTTTTCGTCCTCCACTCGAGTACTCAAGGACTCGACACTGATCCGTCCCTTCACGCAGCTGAGTTCATCTGACATGCAAAAAGACGGCAGAAACGCCCCCTTCACGCCCCCTTGGTATATCTACAGAATGAGGCATGATCCATCAAGATGCCAACAGCAACTTAACCGTAGTTTCGAGCTCCAAATCGAAGGATTGAGCTGAGGCGGGAGGGTAGCCAGGTCTTTTTTCTGGAAGATGTAGAAAGTTCTTTACAACAAGTCAAGGTGTGTGTTTGCTTGGAATGCATCTGAACTCGGAACTACTGGTAAAGTCAATGCCGTGTCACCCGAATCACTGCACCACTTGGTTCAACTACCCAACAGAACTCAATCATGAGTCGACGTCGAACCGTTACCTTCAAACCAGAGTATATGGGTGCTTCCGGTCATGTGCTTTAGTCTTCACCAAACTGGCGAATAATCGATATCTTCCGCGCATTCCCGATGCTCAGCGCTCATCCTTTGTCTGACTGTAACTAACGGCATATACCGACATTAGCCCGTAGGTTTCTTTTATCTATGGCTGGGCCGGACAGGACTGGATTTATCTTTTGTCGACCCTTCGGGTCTTAGCCAATGCCACACGTTTAATCGTTTTCACTTCAAGCTTGGACCAGTGGCAACGGTCTCGTGACGAGGACAATGGATTGTTGGCTTTGGCCGTCTATACAGCATAAATATCCGTTCCACTCGACCGCCCCTCTTGCTCTACAACTATTCATCCCTTCCAGTGTTAGCTACAGGCATAGACTCTTCCGACCCCATACTATCGTCCTCGTCCTAGTCCTGTCTCGGCTCCATCAACATGCGTTTCTTGCCCTCGTTTCTTCTTCCCAAACAGGAGGACAGTGACAGCGAAGTTGAGGTCGTGTATGGCAGAAGGACTGGCGGACGCAAACGAGCTCCCCCTTACATCCAACGAAGCTCGCATGCAGACATCAGAGACTACCTCCCATATCACCAACAACGTCTTCGAAGCTCTTGGTGCGACAAGACCTACCCTGAATTCCAAGCTACGCTTGAAGAACACACAGTTCGAAAAACTATCAACAATTATCAAGAGTTTCTACAAGTTCGCGTGGATGAGATGAACAGAGATCGAATGGAACTAGGTCTTCCACCGTGGAAGTTTCATCCGATGAACGCGGTGGAGAATTTGACGTATTGGTATGGGTTGAGAGGAGACGCGATGCTTCGGTATGGGCATGCTGATAAAGAGGAAGAGGAGATAGCTGAAGCGAGGGCGAAGAGAAGAAATGCGATGGAAGAGATGGAAGACGAGACTGGTTCTTTGGTTGGGTTGCTCAGGAAGACTTTGAGAGGCAACGGGTCGAAACCTTCGGTTCTTAGGGAGATATTGGCCAATTTCAAACTTCTGTTCAACTTTGAGCGAAGTAAGAATTGGGTGAAACATAAGTCGATGGTGCGTAGTAAATAAATCTTTCAATTTTTGTGAGTCTTTTTCTTTTCTTCTTTTTTTTTAAAAAAAATTTCCTTGAACCGTGTACTAAGGTAGAGTTGATAGCGATACTCAAATTCACGTTTCCCGAATTTCCGTTTTACGAGCAGATGAAAGCATGGCGATGACGACAAGTTGTATCCATGGTTAACCCTTCTTTCACTTTTATATTGGGAAGAGACGGAAACTTGTGCTATACGATGATTGGATATTCGTAATGAACTGTATTTATTTTTTAGTCTGCTTTATCCAATTCTTCCTTGCTTTCATGTCTATTCAATTATGATAATGTTTTCTTGTGCTTAACTGTGATTACGATACTACTTGAGCAATGTCTAATTTTGCAATCGACCTTCGTGAAGTAACATTACTCACGTGGATGTGGTTTTCGAGACCTCGGAGACCCTGCCTCAAAGATTCGTACCTGGCCAGTTAGACATTGTCTGGACCCGCCGAATCTTAAAGTGACCATAATTCACACCCAGGTCCTAGTAAGTTGTACAGACGACAACCTTTCACGTCAAACAACACGAAGTGGTAAAAATCGATAATCGATAAATTGCGTGTAATGATGTGTAATTAATTAAACGTTCACATGTAAGGGAGCGTAACTTGGGTGGGTTGAACGGAAATTAATGGGGCTTCCTTCCCTTGGCTTCGATAGACCCAGGGACCAAGTCTGAATATCGAAGTCGAGCAGGGTCATACCAAAACAAATGTATATACAACCAATTGGTCTTGACTCTTTTGAGACGTGAACAGGCGACAGCCTAATACAAATTTCAATTTGTAAATAAGGGGAAGTCCGAAGCACAGGGTCAATTTTTGGTTTGAGTTCAACCAGGCATGAAAGAATGCTCTCATGCCCACCATCATCGATTTATAAGTTTGGCAAATATCTACAAGATAAACTCCCTGTATGATCCT
>ML179965.1:0-37651 GCA_004369135.1 Dendrothele bispora CBS 962.96 | reverse complement strand
AACAGTCAAACTGAGTACCTGATCTCACGGGGAAGTTCGGAAATGCATTGCTGGATGCTGGATGCTGGGCGCCCGCAAAAACGGAGACTACATTACACGGCTGCACCTCATTCACTGAATGTAATATTGACGGTTTCTTATAAATACCTAGAAACGC
This sequence comes from Dendrothele bispora CBS 962.96, assembly GCA_004369135.1. Taxonomy (NCBI): domain Eukaryota; kingdom Fungi; phylum Basidiomycota; class Agaricomycetes; order Agaricales; genus Dendrothele; species Dendrothele bispora. Next base: position 37,494 of record ML179965.1, on the reverse strand, counting down.
TTTTAGTATGATCTCATATAAATATTTTGTGAAAACCTTCAATATCGCAGCCCATGACACAAGTTGATTATTTTCCTTTGATTTCCTTTCCATTTCAGTCTTGTTCCGAATTTGCTGACGCTATGTTTATCTTGTCAAGGCTTCAACTTGTCAAAGGGCTTACAGCAACTGCGGAGTCGATCGGATTTGGACAGACTGAGACAGCGCGTTCGTCTCGCACGTGATCTTGTTTGTTTAAAAAAAATTGCGTGACTTTGGTCGAACTTCAACTTCGAACTTCTTTGTCTTTTGACCACGATGACCTCTGCCGTGCATCCTCCTTTGCTGTAGGTTCTTCTCAAGTCTTTGACCCTTCCTTTTGGGACTAGGGCCACTATTCGGTAAGTCCAACATGTACTGTTTGATGAGGCTTCGAGTTCTGATATGTACAGCTTTCCTAGAAATTACCCTTCGTAAGTCCCAAATCACTGGAAGGCTGTAGGGTAAGTCCAACGTCACTGTCTGGTCAATTTTTGTGTTCTAATGTGGGCTTGTACAGCTTTCCTGGGAACTACCCTTTCTCCCTTCCATCAATCCTGGTAAGTAGTCCCCATCGCTGTCGAAGGCTGTAGCTAACTCATGTTTCTATTTAGGAATATCATCTTCGTTCTTTTGGATGTTGGGACTTTATGGAATACTTGGCTAGCAATGGGAACTGTCGATAGCTCTTTGTCTTTTCTTTTTTGTACAGTATCTACGAACTCCTGAATACATGTGAAGTTGTTTGCATTTCGGGTGTTATTGGAGCTAATAATTGGGAGAATCGGAAGGGCGGGGAAGGCCCTCTGTGATGTAGGCACGTGAACTCATGCAGTACAGATCATATAAATATTTCTTGTTATTTCTCGTTTTTATAAATCTCTATGCGGTCACTTTTTGAAAACGGCATCGAATTTTCGCTTCAGATCATATTCCACGGATATTATATGATTTTAAGTGAATATTGGGCAGCCGTGTAGGAATCTACTGAGATTACTAACTCGAACTGAATATGTGCCTAACTTTACGGGGACGATCGGAAATGCTCATTCGAAATAGTTACATTGCTGGATACTGGACGCTGGGCCCCCTTAGGTCCAATTCCTTCCCATCATGTCGATTCCAGCCATTATTGCACCCCCAAGGCAAGTCGCTGTATTGTTGTTGGTTCTAAAAAAGATACCTTTGCACCGCCGGGCTCGTTGAAAAGTCTTTCTTTTCGTCTCTGCTTCAAGCCAGGATCGCTTCTCTCACTATCGTGATTTTGAATGTGGCTGGTTAGAAGGGCAACGATATGCGCCATGGTGCTGATTCCGACACATTTCCTTACTCTGTCAATGTTCTCGGTAGTGCACCCCATCATCGCCCGCTGAACAACCTGTCGTACAACGGTCCAATTATCGATTTTGCGTATAATCTACAGTTGAAATTTTGAAGATCTTCAATTACCCTCCCATATTCCGTCGGTACCGAGCGTCGTTAATGGCTCCGAGCTAAGTTAGTGACATCAAGAAGTCATTCCACGAGGTACGGTTTTTTTTGTTCGAGTCGAGATGGATCGTGCTCACTGTTCAACTCAATCTGAAGCGTCCGATTTGTGACATTTTTCTCCGACGTCTATGTCCCAGACTTTCGTATCTGTCTTCGAGCCCCAAAGACAGGAAGGCCTTTTGCAATTACCATTTCTCTGGGATCACAAAGAAAATGTGTTGAAGGCGTGCCAAGGGAATCGTTGCCGATTCCAAACCGGTGGTACATATACATATCCATCACTCGTTTTCGCATTCCGAGTCCATGGTACACTTTTTAGAATGCCAGGGGGACTTATGTCTGTATCATACCTGTAAAAGAAACGTCGCGATTTGATAGTTTGTCCTTGGCTTGTCCTACATTAGTCTAACTAGAGTCTTGGCTGCGAAGAACCAGCGGGATGGGTCGACATAGTGGCACATCTATATAAACCTTTGCGCAAATTCTTTCTATCACACTTTGATTCGTGCAGGACAACGTTTTCTGTGCCAGCTTGACCCGCTCACCCATGTTACTCTTTCCGCGCGTGTGCAAATACGGTAAGGTGGCTGTGCAGACATTCTTGTCAGTGCAAACGTAACTCAGTCCATCGATGGCAAGACCTCGTATATTGCATTCTGATGGAGAGAGGGGGTTCTATAGGTTGGATGCTGTTGCGACGAGGACATAGCTGGTGAAAAACTGAAGGTGTGTAGCTGGTCATCTATGCGACAGAAGGTTTGCTGATAGAACAAGAAGAAAATTTGAAGTATGAGGTCGATGGTCCGCCCTCTCGCTCTCTAGATGCCAAACCTGAACGGCGCTTCAGGCTCGAGTATACGTGTTGCTTTCACTTATTCATATTCAGCCATCACGCCTTACTGTGGGATGCTGCAATAAAGTTCATTTTCTTCCCAACCAATTCATCCCGTTGGTACTCTTTCTGATGCCAAAAGGTCGCCGCTGTCCAAATACTAACACTGGTCCAAGCTTTCCGGATCCATTGTACGCAGAAGCATTGTGCAGATTATCATGTGGACTTGCTAACTTCTGTCATATCAATGTCAGACGAGAATATCCTCCTTCCCAAGACTCTGCACCCCATTCTAGGAATCGGCAGACCTTCACGTACTTGTGTGAACTCCTTGATACCTCGCACGGTTCACATAGCCGTTGGACGTTCCACGTCCAGCTAATCTCATTCATTCCACTTCAGACTTGAAAGTCTAGACGGCCTTTCAACTCCCACCCGTCGGTTTGCTGTTCATGATCACTCCCCAAGATCAGGTCGTTTGCGCTCGCACAGGGAATACATCAATCTTCTGACGGCCATACATAATGAACTCCCTATACTACGGCCTCCTGATTCCAACCCTTGGGAGTTGGGACTGTCCGGGCCCCTTAATCTAATAGTACCAAGAAGTTGGTGCCTAACGACTTGAAACTTAGGGTGAGATATTGCAGAAAAAGGAATTTTCTAACTCAAATGACAACTGAGGCTCCGAGGCTCCAATGGTGACACCCTTGGAGGCAGTGATTAACTAGCTCCTTTGGACCATTTCGTAGCGGGCATGTGTGGTCTCGTATGTCTTAATCCTGTCCAAACGTATATTGTTTTTTTATAACGTCGTATATTGACATTCTTCCAAATAGGAAAACTCAAATTCAGTGGAGTCTGACAGAACTTTCGTACGACGACAGGTTCTGAAAGGATGTGCTACTTTTTCCCCTTCTTGCACCTGACTGAGTACATTTTTTCCCTTAGCGTCGCTTCTTCAGGGAGAACATATGTAAATTATGATTGTGCGAGTTCCGGACGAAAGATGATCCAACAGCAAATATCATATCTTGTTACCTTTCAAGGAACACTTCGTCGAGATGCACGTCACCCCTGTACATCTCAACACGACCAGATGCCTTGTGCCACTCTCTTTCTGGCACTGATCTTTGCACGCCATCAACTACTATCAATCTACTATCTATCTTTCTGTCTCCTTGACACGACTTAGTTCGTCGTGCACTGTTCCTGAGTTTAGTTACTTTTGTTCCGCGCCCTCTGGTCAATATTTGGCGCTCCTCTCACCGTTGTGTGCGACATTAGTCTCGCATATGGCGTTGGCAAGCTACGGCGACGTTCTCGGTTGATTTGCTGACGGCAATATGTATATATGTGTTGCCAATTGAAGAAGAGTCTGTGTTCCTGTTGATGTTACAGAGCGGGATCTCACAGGTATACAGCTTTATCGACTTACTGACTATGGACAAGATGAAGGTTAAGCAATACTGATTCCTTCCCATGCGGTGACAGTGAGTGTGAACACCGTGGTTCAAGAATTAGTAGAAGGATGGGGATAGAAGATTTTGTTTGTTCCGCAGGTACAGAATGTCCTTTGAGTTCTCGAGAACAGCAACTGAAAATTTTGTATCAGGCACGTTCAATCTCGCACTCCTCAGATTTCGGATATCTATATCTTCGAAATCTTCTATCCACAGGTCATGCTTCTCTCCCAACCTATTGTGTATCAGCTTGAGTCTAGTACTTCACACCTGCCAAAGCAGTCAAAAGCGCGCTACGTTACCGCTCATTACCGGTGCTTCTCCGTAATGATGTCAACTTCGTTCCGGTCCGAGCAATACATTTTGTTCGTCGACATCCTGACATGTTGAGAAACAATTCGCAATCAAAAAATCTGGGCTTGGCAAACTATTCTTATCCAAAAAACCTTTCGTTCCGTTTCTGGCGGTGAAGAAAGGTAGACGTCCACATTAATTTCTGAATAAATTCTCTGAACTTTTCTCACAGGTTATCTAGACCAGTGCTTTGCAGATTGTGCCTTTACCCTTAAATGCGATGTTTTGTGGCAAAATCGACGTGTTAGCTTTGGCAACCCAGCCCAAACTTATGCCACTTTGATTTCGAGGACATTGAGAAAGCAGAAATACGAAACGATTGACTGCATATATGTAAGTATCGGCGTCGTTTGAAGGGATTCTGACGGCAGAAGTGATAAGTGTTGGGTTGGTGGGAAATCATTTAGTGATTTATCCAGTATATCGACTGAATTTCTTTGACGAAGCAACGTCGATATTAGAAGATGCCGGCGTACACTGGGGTAACACACCATAGAGCAATATCCAAGGAGAATGGATGTTTCTTGAGGAACCTCCTCGGGGTTACAATTTCCAATTTTTATTGACAAGTTTACAGGCAAAGTAAGCATCGCTATTTTAACAATTTCCTTTCCAAAAGTTACAGTTTTGTCCTTTGACTTTCTCATGCATTGAGCCATCTTCAGTCCATTCCTTAACTTCACCATCCCTGCATCCCCCGATTTCCGATCTGGAATGAGAAATAGGAACCGAGATACCACTGACATTCATTCCCCTCGGACTGACTAGATTTGTCGAAAGGTCGTGCAAATTTGTCTCTTGCCTGCGACAATTTTGCTCGTACGTTGGATGTATAAAAGGACTGCTTTGATGTCTAGAAAGAGCAGACCTGGTTGACGAAGTAATCTCCTTCACAATGGTTCTTTCAGCCTCATATCTCTTGCTTGCTCTTGCTCTCCCTGCGCTCAGTTTTGCCGCCGACGTTAACTTCGAGTTCAACATCGAAAACTCTGTCGTCTCGCCGGATGGCTTTGAGAGAGTTGGTGTCATTGTTAACGGCATCGTGCCCGGGACTCTCATCCAGGCATCAAAGAACGATGTACTCCACATCAAGACGAACAATAACCTTACCGATCCCACCATGAGGTATGAATTTTTTTGAATCTCTATTTTGCCTTTGTCACTCAATGTGTGCAATGTTTGAGGCGGAGCTACAGTATTCACTGGCACGGTTTAGTAAGCCCGAGCCGTCTTTTTCGGTCGCCTTCTGTGCTGATGTGTTACCGATTCTTTAGTTCCAGATGAAAACAAACTCAGAAGATGGACGTGAGTATGATGGTTACATACCTCGATCTTTTCGGCTTATCCTTTTCCGTACCTTCAGCCTCCTTCGTTAACCAGTGCCCTGTTTCACCACAACACTCCTACACATACGACAGTAAGTGTCCTCCACAGCCTCATTTTCAGTATTACCAACGCTCAGTTTGAACATAGTCCCATTGAATGGTCAGGCGGGAACCTTCTGGTATCACAGTCACCTGTCTTCACAGTATGCAGACGGACTTCGGGGGTAAGTTATATCAATTGTTCTCGCTGTACTCATTTCTTATCTTCGATTCATCACTTTTTGATAGACCCCTCGTCATTTACGGTATGGCGTCGTAATCTAAATCAGCAAACAAGCCTCTTGAGAACCTGACTCTATTTGTTATCTCTAGATCCTGAGGATCCTCATCTTTCGTTATACGACGTCGACGATGCGAATACCATCATCTCATTGGCAGAGTGGTACCACTTGCCCACAATTGGCATCGAAGACAAATTCTTGAATGAATCTCCTTTCCATGAACCTGTGCGCTTTTACATATTCTTCTCCCTCCCGCAGTACTCACGCTACCTAACCAAATATCAGATCCCAGACAGTGGACTCATTAACGGAGTTGGACGCTTCATTGTTCGTTTGATCGTCCTTCGTTTCTTTTGAGAACTTCGATTCATTGAACTATTCTTGTTGCAGGGTGGACCCGAGGTTCCGTGGGCAAGAATTGACGTTGAGGCTGGAAAACGTTACCGTTTCCGCGTGATCAACATGGCTGCTTATGCCGCATTCACCTTTTCTATAGATCAACACCAATTGACTGTTATCGAGGTATGACTCGCAGAGGTCTTTAGTACAATTTCGGAACTGAATCGTTCTTTCAACAGGCTGATGGTATCAGTCATGAGCCCTTGGCAGTCGACGGGTTCGAGATTCTCGTCGCTCAGCGCTATTCCGCTGTCGTGGAGGCGAACCAGCCTGTGGGCAACTATTGGATCTCAGCTCCAATGACCATGCAACACTCCTCTGATAATAAAAATTGTAAGTTCTTGAATTGTTATGCATGTCTCCCTCACCTCACTCTTGATACAAGTGGACGCGGATAATGTTCTTGCCGTCCTTCATTATGTTGGTGCTCCAGACGCTGATCCCGCTGGCAAACCGAATTCCTTTGTAAGCGTCGCAACAGCTTCTGGTCCCACCACAGATGTAGCAGCCAAAGGGGGATCTAAGCTCCTCGATCAGAGTGACCTCGTTCCGCTCGTGAACCCGGAGGCTCCTGGAGGCAGTGGTCCTGCCGATAGAGTTATCGACCTTAACTTCCACCATGATACCGACACTGGTGAACTCGAGGTCGGGATTTGTTTCCTTTTTGTCGTGTACTACTCATTGACTAGAATACTCAATCCCTCTAGTGGACCATCAACGGTATCAAATACGAGTCTCCGGATCTGCCTACTCTGCTTAACATCATGGTTAACGACTTCACCAATGAAGACCAGTTCATGACTTCAGAACACACGTTTGTTTTGAAACGAGACGAAATTGTCGAGCTTCAGGTTCATGGCTCCGCCGATGGTCATAAACAGTGAGTTTCCCGAGTTGAAACCTGCGGAAATTTGAATTTTTAATTGACCGCTTTCGAAAAAAATAGCCCCTTCCACCTGCACGGTCATGTCTTTTCAGTTGTTCAAGGAATGACCGGTGCTCCCAACTTCGTCAACCCTCCCCAAAGAGGTAAGTCAAGTACTGACACTCGTCTGCACGCAATTCTCAGTGGCTTTCCCAATGGTATTCAGATGTTACCGGTGTCGGAGGATCCACCGTCATTCTCCGTTTCAAGGCTGACAACCCAGGACCTTGGTTCTTCCACTGTCACATCGGTGAGTCTAGAATTTTCAACGCCAAGCCAGCGAAATTTTTAAGACTAATAATTTATTTAATTGCGTAGATTGGCACTTGGTCGCTGGTCTCGCGGTCGTCTTTGCTGAAGACCCCGAGGGCGCGAGGAGCGGACCAAAATCCCAAATCATCAAGCAAGAATGGCTCGATCTCTGCCCGATTTACCAAGCTCTTCCTCCAGAGCTCCAGTGAACGTTCGAACTTCTCAGTAAAGCGGTGAGCCGGGGACTAAATCAACAAACAAGTTTCTTTCGATGTTTTGGATTTTCTTTCTTCAATGGGGTGTTTAGTTAACGTGACTACTGGGATTGGTTATCTTTATGAAATAATCACTGCGAAATATAAATATTGTGTCTTTTCTTTGCAGGTACGAGTGAACGATGTCCGAATTTGAGTGACTCGAGCCTGAGACTCTGACAGTGAGACTCACTGAGAGAGTGTGCACGACACGTGGTGATCGTCATAGATATTAGATAACGTGATCAAGAATGATCGTGATCATCTTTTGATTCTTCTTCCTGGTCATCTTCTCGTTGGCGATATTTTCTGCTTACCTACCCATGTGTTGTGCGCAGATTCAAGGTTGTGATCCCTACAACTGTTTCTACCGAGAATCACTCATGATCATCCAGAGGAATGTGCGCACATAGGCTTCAGAAGTTATAGGGTTCGGCGTTTCGAGCTCAGTCATCGCCGCTCGCTGATGATATCCTTCGTACTGACCTGGACACTCAAACACTTCGAAGCTCAGTATCAATATTGCTATTGCTCCATAGTAGAGGAAATTCTATCTCATGACCGGCAACAAACATCGAAAGACTGTAGCAGCCCGCAATGTTGACTTACAACCAGCCCCTTCGATCACTATACTCACAACAAACTGAAATTCTACTTTCGCCGAACATACCTGCAACTTGTATATTTGTGAATGATCGAAGACTTGATCCCTGGGGAATCACAATCGCTGACAGCCCAAAGCGGACAACAACGTTGACTTTTACGTTCATCGATTATCACTCAACGTTCGACTTCTACCGAGCTCCCAGAGATAAACAATTTCTGCGGCATTGCGACGTCAGTGAGTAGACGTATCATGTCATCTTCAAGTTTCAAATATCCGCCACTTGATATGGATCCTCCTGAACTTTCGTTATTCAGGAGCTTACAGACCCATTGAATCATGGTCAATCTACTGCGGGGAGTCGGGGATAAGCGTAAATCACCATTCAATCTGTCGTCCATTCATCAATTATCCCTAATCAAGTTCGTATGTAGACTTCTAGGTCTATTCCAAGTGTCAAAGACGTGCACTATGTATCAACTGCGGCGATTCGGACCCGAAGTTTGGGGAAAACTTAGTCTTTTCTCTTGCTGATCAAGGGTGGCATCGATCGATATTTACCTCGTGAAGTAGGCATGTCTTTTGGATTGTGACCGAAGCTCTCCATACCGCTCAAACATGTATGTTGACTTGTAACCACTTTCGCGGGAGAACAGCAAGATTTGAATTTGAAGTTTCGGAGTAGTGTTCAAGCTTTCATCAGAGTTTTTACATGACAAGGGTGTTATGTACAACTTCGCGTGTGTGCCACTTGCGTAGTGCTGTCGAAGTTCATTTCGTTACTGATCGGTCTTGATTATCAGGGCTGCGCACCTTAAGTACCGTTATTATGTATATCACTACTCAAAGCAGTAATAATGTAATCGGAATTCACGTTCGGTGCGTTTATCTCGGGCTAGACCTTGCGAGAAGACGGGCGTATTGATAGTACCATCGACAACGAACTGGAGGTGAAGATTAGGATAACAGGTTTTTTCCCTTTCCTAAAAATAAATATTGATATTCGTCACTCACCACTGGATTTGGTGAAATGACTGAACTGAATCCTGGTTCCGTTGGAGGGGAATACTGTTTTATTGGCTTGGCAAAAGATGATAGGATTCAAAAAGCTTGGAACATTCATTTTTTGTTTGCTCAAGGGGGAGACCCGAATACTATTAGAAGGAGTTCTCGGAGCGGAGTAGAATAACGAGTCCAGTTACCCATGGCCACTGTGAGCCTATCGAGATCCGTTCTATGTTCAGAACCGCGAGCTAACCTCTTTCATTCAACCTCCATACTCTCCCCTCTTCTGCATCGAGTCCCTACCGGCTACAGATAAAAAGAGAGCCGAGTATATGCGGCTTAGTCTCAGGGATTTTGATAAGGTTCCTTCCGAATCCCTAATCACAATGCTTTGAACTACTAGTAGTCAATAGTGATAAGACATGTGTTTTTCAGCCACTATAGAAACCGGTAAAGTTCTATCTCATTTCATCATTAAAGGGTTAAGATCGTTGATTTCGGCGGCTGGGAGTCTCCAGTAAGTCACTTCAATCGGTCCTAATTTTGTAAGGTCAATTGGGCTTTGGTGTGAAATGGACAGTAGTAGGCTATTTTGGAGAAGGTTGATATGTTGAATGCTAAATCGTTGACGTAGTATATCTTGGGTAGTAGATAACTGACAAGAACGGGGTTTGCCAAGTCTGAATTTGGGCTCAAGGTTCGATACTAGTCCTTTTTACTGTGTTCAAGTTAGAGTATTAGGATAATTATGTATCCCTGCTGGGAATTACTATGTACTATTCAGTTGGATGGTACTAAGTGCTACTATTACTACGACTACTCCCGGTAATAGTTATTGATTCAATTTGTGTTCAAGGTTTGACCGGCCTCAAAAAGATCATTCCATTCTACTTTTCAGAGTTATTTAATATCTGATATCTAGGCTCAGACATTACTGAAAGTAAGTATGTATAGTTCGCGCGGTCATGTCACGTAGTACTGCATCGGTCAATGTGTACCATCGGTCAATGTACACATTGACCGACCCTTTGGTGCGTAGTAGAGTAACGTACAGGTGCAACCGTGCAGCATGCATGTTTATACCTACCGTTATTACTAAGTATACAAGAACCGACGTCAGATTTGTGTAGCATTTGAAAGCCACTGCGTGAGGAGGAGGGACCTTTTTTTATTAACCTGGGTGTGGCTTAAGCTAGTATTTCAAGTGTATTATTTTATTATTATTATTTCTTTTTGGATAACACCGAGAAGGACCAGGGTTTCCTTGCAAGTGTCATAGAAAACATGTGAAACTTCTGGTTCACGAGTTGGTGTGTTTTGACGAGAGAAGGGTGAACGGTGAACTGTAAGAAGTCGGATACTATAATGTGAATGTGTGTGTGTAACAAAGAGCGAGTTTTTACGGGATTGACCGTTGAATTTTGAAACTGGGCGAAGGGGTTCTGAGGTGGTTACTTAGAGTTTCGTAAGTAGTACATAACTGGTTTTTTGGTATGTTGAACAGGGTTGATATACACCTTATATACAGATATATAGGTCACTTACTCAGGTAGATCATTGAGTCAACTTGACTCAAGTATCAAAGTAAGTTTTCAAGTCCAAAATTTCCTGCAGTGTAGGTAAAATAAGTGATGCTATGCCCCCTCCCCACACACACCTCTCCGCTGATCCGTTGATACAATCCACACTCGGGCCCAAAGTCTTCCGGGCATGTGTAGTCAATTCGTATGTAGTACCCGGTCTATGTCACATGTCAGTGGCTGAACTATAACTCACCACCTCCGAATGAAACGTGATGTTCAACAGTTTATGGGTATCGATCATTGAGCCTTGCACGATTAAAGAACGAGCGAGTGATGGCAGTACGTACGTTGGCTAAATGTAAGTATACTTGAGCCAGTGATAAGTTTAGTGATTCCGGGGGGTTCTATTCTAGACTCTCAATTTGGCAGTGTAACAGATGATTTGAAGAAAAGTGATGCACTAATCGATGATCTTGTGATTATGATTGACTGCGAGATGTACTGTGATTCAGAAACAGACACGAGAATTTTTATTGACGCTTGTCGTCTTTGCATCAGCGTCAATCGCCATAATCCTTACTCTGCAGGAAGTACTATATTTATAACTGTGAGTCTGTGACAATGTAGTAGCATTTGATTTACCAGATTGTTCCGAAGGGGGGTACGTTCGAAAACTATGACAAAAGCATCTATCCTTATTCGAACACAAACACTCAGTTTTCTTGGAACAATGGAACGAAAATACGTACGTGTGCACGAGGCGACGGATGTGTATGTACTTACATTGGGTGTAGAGACATGTATGAAACGCAATGTAACTCTGGACTCTGATTGTTCGACGCTTTTTCTTTCTTGGATCCTGATTATCTGCGCTCGGATCAATAGACATATTGGGTGGAAGCCGACGGAAGGGAAAAGAAGAATTCGGGAAGGAGCCACTGAGGTCTTCAAGTTGAGTTTTGATATACATACCATAACATTCCTTTCACTAGATCAAAAGAAGTAAAAAAAAAACCGACAATTATATAGGTCTCCAGCTTTCGGTCCCGGGCACCGTTACGGTCTATAGACGGTGGCTTAGAATTTTCCTATTGTGAGACACCGTACTTACCTGCAGCTGCAGGTCCCCCCTTTGGAATTGAATGTACATGTATGTATTGATTGACGGGTATGTACCGTGGGGCAGACACAGAATAAAGTTTGGGTCATGATCATGAGACTGCAGGAGAAATGAAAATTTAATAAAACGGTTTAACTCCCACACGGTGACAAGAAATTTACGGTGGCGAGTCGAGGTTGTCGAACGTTGAACTTGGTCGGTGCGAAGGATGGACCTATAAGATTGGGATGATGAAAACACGATGAAATCTAGGAATTTGATTCGCCAATCTGTTATGAGATTCGTTGATGACGATTGGCACCGCTTGGGAAGGGATATTTGTAAAGGGTTCTTTGAAGGAAGCAGAGTTTATGAGATTTAAGAATTACAGAGATTGTCAACCCGCGGTCCGGTAGCCGCCCACCGGCGAATTCTCCCAATTTTGTCTCAGGACCGTGACACGCTTTTGTTGTTGGCGCAGAGTCCAACGTCGACGACAAACCCTCACCACTCCCTCCACCCTCCTTCCCTTCCTCCATCGATCTCCGTGTCGAGTCCCTTTCTCTCCTCTGCTCTCCTCCGTGAATCCTTTTCCATTCTCGACCGCTCGGTCCACGCTTTTCTGTAGGTCAAAACCCCCAGACAAGACTGCTAGTCACCAGGTCCGTTCTAGTCATGCGCTGGATCCCATATCGCCTGCTGACTCCGGAATATAGAACACACAATGAGTGCAGACGGTCGGTACGTCTATCAGCAGCCGTACGAATACTCGTACCAACATTCAACATACGAGTCCTCTCTCCGGCCCCCGCCGCGGTCCAACTCATCCAACCAGCACTCCCAGTATGCTCAACCTGCACCACCACCACCACCGACCCATTCTCCTTACCAACCTCCTCCAAACCAGTATCCTACTCATCCCCATTATATCACCCATCAGCCGCCTCCGCAAGCTCCGGCTCCGGCTCCAGCTCCTCCTCCTCCACCGCCGCCATCCCAGCCCGCGGCTCAGTGGTCGGGAGAGAGCTGGTCTCACCATTATTCGCAGCCGTACCAAAGCCATAGCCAACACCAGCAACAACAACAACCTCAGCACCAACAACATCATTCTCCTTCAGTACCGCCCCAGAGTCCCTATATTTCTCATTCCAGACCAGAAATGTCGCCCGCCCTCTCGACGAGCGTTCCGTCACCCGTACCCCGAGCTTATTCGTCTTCTGCTTTACGTACTGAACCTCAACATCATCCCTCGTACCAAACTTCAAGACCTGAACATGTAGATGAACGTGTTCGTCCTCCTCCACTAACAACTCAGGCTCATTCCCATTCAAATCACCCTCATGCTCAATCTCATCCTGTTCAGTCTCAAACCCATCCACCACCACCACCACCTCTATCTACATCATCTTTACTGCCGGCTTTGCATAGCAGAACAGGCACCAGCACTAGTAGCTTCAGTAGCAGTAGCCTCGCTAGTTCTTTGCCCGGTTATCTCAGGCGCAACAGAGACGAAGAGCCTCCGCCTACGTATTCTACTCCGGGAACGGGGACGATCGCTCCCTCTGCAACTACCCATCGACCGCCGCCGCCACCGCCCATTTCTCACCATTCTTCTTCACCGTCTCATACAATTCGTTCCGATCCCCATGCTCATTCTCAGACTCAGTTACACTCTTATGCTGCTCCTGCTGCTGCTCCACCTCCTCAAACTCATGCTCAGACTCCGACTACAAGTTATCATTCAACGCTCCAGCCCCAACCGCCGCCTCGCAGCGAAGCTCATTTGGCACAGCAGCAGCAGCCAAGTCATTCTACTCCTACGACTAGTTCAATAAGAGCAGAGGTTCCAACTCATTCTCCTTATGCTCATGTATCACCACCACCCCAGCCTCAGCCTCAGCCGCTGCCACCACCACCACCGCAACACCACCACCACCACCACCATCACCATCAACAGCAGCAGCAACAACATGAACAACAACCTCAGCAGCAGCAGCATCACCATCATCCACAGTCCATGTCTCCGGTTTCTCCCGCAACAGCCGAGAGTAACAGCCCGACAATTGCTCTAGATTTCTCTCAGCTTTTGAAACATGTAACCTACGTGCATTCTACCTTCCAAAACATTTCACCTAATGTTCTCAACAACAATCTTGGGGGAGCACCCAACAATCCACTGGATCAAATTATCAACGCCGCTTCTTATGCGGCGCAGATGCTCAATACCGCTTCTGGTGGGTCACCGGTGACACCTACGACGACGTCGACAGTTGTCAATCCTTCACACTATGCTCCGCAACAACAACCGCCAGGGTCCTCAACTGACCCCGGTAGTGCTGGAGTGGGTGGTGTGAATCCTGGTGCGATACAGAGTATACACCCGTCTTCGACTTTGTTAGCACCTTCCTTGTCGAAGAGGGAATATGATTCTCCTTCCTCAAGTTCTCAGCAGCAGCAGCAGAGAGCGCATGGTGGAGTGGGGATGAATGGTCTTAATGGGAATAACGGAACTGGAGGAGGAGGGGTTGCTAACGGAATAGGTGTGAATGGGACGGCGGGACAGCAGGTGTCGTTGTCGCCAGTCTCGCCGCCGTTGAAGAGGATGGTGAGTGTGCGTTTTCACCCTTTACCCCCTTTTTTCTCCCTTCCTCTCTTTTCTGTGTTATGTTGGCTTTGTTGTCTTTCTTTTTTTGCTTTTGGTCTGTTTTTATTTTCCTCTTTTTATTTCTTGAGCGAGTGTTGTTTTGGTTTTCTTCGCTGCGACCATATATGCGCGCATCTTGGGGCAAATATCATCCCTTCTCTCGTCCGCCTCAACTCAGACCCGGACAGTCCATGCGTCTGATAATGATATATGATGCATAACTAGGTTATGTTACCTGTCCAACAACGTCAAACCTTCACTCCTTCTTTTCTCATCTCCCTCTTTCTCTCTTTCGCGTTCCCTCGTTATTTGGTTATTTATTCTTGCTTCCCTTTTTGGATGGGATGGGGTGAGACATTTCTTTTTTTCTATTTATGTCGTGTCGAGTTTCGCCGAAATGACCTTAAGAAGGGGGTTAAGTAGCATGTGGAGTGGGTTGGATGGATGAATGGATGGACAGCTCGGACTCAGGTCATTAGTTAGCGCATTGCCGACCTTCCGCGTTTGTATTGGACAAGCCCATTGCTTTATTTCTACTCTGTTCTGTTCTGCTTTGTTTTCGCATCTTTTTGTCTCTTTGTTCTTCCACAGGTTTCTTTTCCTTTCCTTTCTTTTATTATACGTACTCAAACGACGGGCCGAGTCACTAGTTCTGATGTGGCACCTGTTGTGATATCATCATACCCCTGGTCTGGTGTTGGATCGCACTCAACCCGGTCCCGTCTGGAATAACCGTTTACTCATCGGCGTAGGAGGGCACCATGGTCGGTCTTTGGAGTCGTCACACTTTCCACTTATCTGATCCGTTGGACTTTCTGGCTCGGGTAGTCTGGGTTTACTTGGTTCCTGTGTTGTTTGGTTTTGTATGATGGCAAAAATGGATGGATGGATGGATAGATAGATAACACGACAAACTGAAGCTGCTGTTGATGCTTTCTTTGTTTTCTATTTTTGTTATCCTTTGATCCCGCTTTTCAATTTGTTTTTTTTTTGCATTTTCTTTTGACATTTTTCATCATTTTACTCTTCGATGTATCTGGGACTCCCGCTGATTTGAAGCTTTTTCTTTCTTTCTTTCCCATCTCCTTTTGAATAGGCAAGCTCCGACGGAGTAGGCGCTGGATCATCGCAGTCGCAGTCACAAGCTCAAAACAAGACTAGTCCTACGGCTCAACAGAACCCGAGTTCGTCTACGACGATCATGACAGCGATCCCGCCTTCGGCACCTGCAGCTGGCACAGCAGCCAGTGGGACCAGTGCAGGGGCAGGAGAAGGTCAGCAGAGTTGTCTAGTGTGCAAGGCAACGAGTACGCCAGAGTGGAGGAGGGGTCCGATGGGTGAGTGGTTTTGTTCTTTCTTTCTTTCTTTTCCTGCTTTTTCTACGTATTTTTATGTCTCGGCTTTTGGTCCTTTTTGTTGATCACGTCGGCGCTTTGACTTTGCGGGCTTGCTTCGGGTTTTCTGAGGCGGTTCTGTGCTTCTTGTTACACCGTCGGTGCCGATCCGAGCTTTTCTATCATTCTCAACTCGAGGTCTCCCTGGAGACACCTTGTAATCCTTCCCTGGACTTGGTCGAAGCTTTGCCTGTGCTTTACTTTTTTGGGAGGTTTCCAGTCTAATCGCAAGTTCTGGATCTCGATTCGAGCTTGAGTCTCTTTTCTCATGAATTCTTCCTATTTTTATATCCTGCACATAACGGGCTTTCGGACACCGAAAATCCAATTAGACTTTTTTTCATTTTCTTTCTTTTTTTCCCCGCTCTCGGTGACCCTGCTCAGAGATCCGAATCTCAGGGAACTGCGAGTTTTTCTGTCTCCGTTTCCGCCATTAATGAAACACCATTTGTCGAGTTCTCCGGTTCGGGGTTTTTTCCGCGCTTGTCTGTCATGTGTTCATTCTTTCATCTTTGAGCGTCCCGGGGATGTAACGCTCTAACATTGGTTTATGCCTTTTTCTGTCTAGGTCCCCGAACGCTATGTAACGCTTGTGGTCTCGTCTATGCCAAGCTCATGAAGAAACGAGACCGTGAACGGAACAAGGCTGCTGGAGGAAATGCCTCCAAAAGCGCAGCTGCTGATTCAAATGCGATTGCTAGCGCCGCAGCGACTCTTCAAGCCGTCAGAGGTGGTGGCGGGAATGGGGGCAGTGGAACTTCTCGGCCGATGGATGTGGCTATGAGTCGTGGTGGGAGAGATAGGGATGGGGATTCGGAAATGGAGATGGAGGATCAAATTAAGGAAGATGATGATGGTAGGGGAAGAGGCGAGCCCATGAGGGAGCAGTCGCAACCACAGTATATCTACTCCAGGAGGGAATATGGATATAGGGACTGACACGTCGTTTGTGGTTTCCATTTCTGTTGGATCTGGTATAGACCTTGGTAAAATGGGGGCTGAGAGACATGACAATCCTAGCCGTACGCTCTCTCGTCCCCTCGCCAACGCTCTAATTCGAGCGATTGGCTTTTTGAAAAATTGGTGATGGTTGATGGATTTTATTGTGTCTTTTTCACTTCAATCTTTTTTTTGGGTTTGTTTCCGCTGTCTATATCTTTACTACAGTCTCGTGTTGCTATAGTCTACTACTACTCTATCCTTGTGTTTTCGTGTCCGCTTCATGTGTCTCATCTAGTTTTTTTTCTTCTTTTTTACCGTATACTCACCAATTCATGCTATACCATACTATACCATACCATTCGTTTTTTTTTTCTTTTCCTATTTTGTTCATGCTGTCGCGTCTTCATGCTATTACCTGTTCCTTAACTGTGTTCGTAACGTATCATATTCTAGTTCGTCATCA
The DNA here is from genome assembly GCA_004369135.1 of Dendrothele bispora CBS 962.96. Lineage (NCBI taxonomy): Eukaryota > Fungi > Basidiomycota > Agaricomycetes > Agaricales > Dendrothele > Dendrothele bispora. The sequence goes on along the minus strand of ML179965.1, from coordinate 20,226 downwards.
CTTCTCACTCCCCCCTTTTGTGGTATCAAGTCTGATAGAATCGTTTTTTCTTTGCTTCGTTGCTTATATTATAGCCTATTCAACGCACGCACCTTCCCTTGGATCTCTCTCTTCCTTTCTTGTTTGTAGGGCTTTTATATATTTTTCGATCCTTATCGTCTACCCATCGACATCCATTACTTTTGCAGTGTACTACTACCACTAAACACCTTCTTTCCGTGCTTCACATAATATTGACGGTACCTGTATTGACGGTACCTACTTACTACTCTGGGACGCTTCAAGTACGAAATACGCTTCATTCTTTTCATAGGTACTTGTTCTGTCATTTAAAAATCCTTCGGGACGGGTCTTTACCATACATCTTTGTTTCAATAGGATTTGATTGCGCATGTGTTTACTTTTGCTAAGGTTCTGCCAAGTTGGTTCTGATGGGTACTTCCGATTGGATTTATCATTTCTCGGCCGAGGTGGCATCGTGGCAGGCACTCAGACAGGCTTGGTTCGAAGCGTGTATCGTATTCTAGATGTTCAGCTTGCTTTTTCAGCAGCTGGGCGTGTACAATGTGTGTGCTTGATACGAACTGCGACCTCGTGGAAGGATCCTCAAAATCACCTGTCTACGACGATACTGCAAATTAATATTAATGACTAACTCTGAATCCGAGTGGCAAGGCATCAAGCATCCCGTGTGCCACCCAGATATATTTGTGTTCGCGACTTCTTTGGTTCAATTTTAGACCCGGATGAAGCGTTTTTTATGTTACCTGCTCAATTAAAAAATGAATAGAGACATGTCAACAAGTCGACAACTAAAAGTCTATACCTTATGATCAACCTCCATATGGCAAACGGTTATTATTTTACCAACAAATCAGCTTTGGATATCGCCGGTGCTTGGTTTCTGGGGAGGGGGGGGTGCTAAAACCATGCAAACGGTTGGATTTGAATGTTTGATAGTGATTATCCGATCATCGTGGTTGACCTGCTGAGGCATCCAGCTCTAGCGGGGCCAAGTGGCAAGAAGAGTTAACTTGATTCTTGAATAGATTACTGGTCCCGAGGGCTCAAATTCCGAGAGACTGGTCCGCACCCAAGGGCCGGATTTCAAGTGGCTTTCCAAATGAGTGCTGTTCTACTAATTCTTATCACCCCAGCGGGAAATTTGACTTCTAGTGCTATAGATTTTTGTTTTTTGAAATTCAAGTAAGTAGGACGGAGGTGGCGATAAGCTGGCGTCATACTAGAAGCAAAGCGTCCATTACTAAACGGGCTAAGCCATTTATAGACCTGTCCGAAAAGGACTCGGAAGGGGAAAGTATTAGAAACGCGTGAGCCACACAGCCTTTTAGTGGGGCAAAGGGAGTCGAATCGAATGTACTTTCATAGATCGTATACTTATTTAGAGCGCTACTCAAATATCTGTCCAGCACGTCGAGTCTTTGGTTGAATCGCATCATATGGCTAAGATATTGCTAGCGGATAGAGACGCCCAACATCAGGTGGGGTTTTGTCATAAAACCATTGAAACTGCAGGTCTAGAACCGCAATGAGTCAAGTGGGTGTGGCGCTGAGTTTAAAACTTGACATCGGCCCGGTCATCCATATTGCTTGGACAGAACTTGAATCCAAAGCCCCCCCTGGTGACTAAGGGGGCTCAGCGGTTCGTGTGATATAACACATAGACCTTTCTGCAATTTTCAACTGTGGAGTTCACACAGATCATTTGTAGCAAACGAGATCGAGATTTTAGGGGAGAACGATGTCAGAAAATTACTTGTCATCGTGTACCCAGAAACCGACATGACTTTACACAAAGTAGAATAAGTATTACAAAGGATTGCAACAGATGGCAGATAACAAGCAGATTTCCCAACTGACACCAAGATGTTGGTTCCTAAAACGAACTTATCCTTCCAATCTGCTAACAATCAGCGGAAGCCGAGGGTTCCTGTCAGCTTCGTTGATAACAGGCGTCGAAACTATGTTTAACTTCCACGAAATCGTTTTGTCCTGAGATGGAGAAAACTTGAACTTCGCGAGCAACATCGACAGGACTGCCTCTGTTACCCAATAGATTAGCATGAGATTTGAAGGAAGAATCTGGATATACGTACTCATTTCCAACTGAGAGAACTTGAAACCACTACGCAAAAAATGTCATGAGGGTTGAATTAATCAGTTGAATGAAACATGGGTTTCTCACATGCAGGACCTCCATCCGGCATTGAAGGTCATTCTGAGAACGTTTGAGAAGAATTTTTTATAATTGTGAATTGGAGCCTCACAAATGAGAATAGACACCAGGTATGTGCGCCTCAGTGACTCCGGCAGGCAAGGGAGACAGCCAACGCTCGGGTTTCCATTCAAGGGCATCCGGCCCCCAGATATCTGGATCACGGTTCGAATTCAAGGCAGAAACCAAAATGAATGTGTTTTTGGGGACGTGGACTTCATTCATGGCCGTCCCGTCGACGCCGATGATAGGTTTTGAAAACGGCAGGACGGCGTCTTGAACCGTTCTGTGCAATCAGTTAGCGAATGATCCATCAAACATGATGCATCAATGAAATATATGAACTCACTTTCGGAAGACGTTCGACACAGGAGGGTAGCTTCGAGAACATTCAAAAAAGCAAAATTATCACACAAGGCCACACTTACAGTCGAAGAGTCTCGCGACAAGTTGCATCTAGATAGGGCAAGGAGACTAGCTGGTCATAAGGTATATCCTCGTTTCCACCTCGAGCGTCAAGTATCTCTTGGCGTAATCTATCTTGAACATCGGGTCGAGTAGAGAGAAGCTGGAGAATACGTGCCAATGCGGTCTGGAGAAGTCAGGATTAGCTAGCACAGATATTGGCAGACAATAGAAACGAGTATCCACCGATGTTGTGTCCATAGCCGCAAAAGTCAATACACTGTCAAAATGTTCACATTATTGAAAGCAGAGAATAGCGGCAAAACAAATACTGACGACATTTGGCCTAAAACCTCGTCTTCATCCAATTTATCTTCACTTTCTTCCTTTAGATTCATCTTCACTGAGAGCAAATTTTCGTCATGAATCTCCAAAATCCAACTGGTATCATAGAAAACTTACTTAGAATGCTCATGATATCCTTTCCTCTTCCAACTTGTCGTTCGACAGCTTCATCTCCTGCAGCAAGAGCATCCCTCTTTGCTGCGTAGATCTCTTTAGACACTTTCCACATATAATCGGACATATCCCGAACACGGTGCACGTTCGGCCACGGTGTCCTGTCCATGACCCATCGTCGAAGCTCGGGTGTGCCAATTTTTACGACAAACGGGATTACATAGTCCCGTGTAATCCACATTTCTCCTAGAGTGTTACTGGTATGGTCCTCTTGGTCAAGAAGCTGTTCTTGGTGTGGAAAAAAATTAACCTGACTTACATCAGCTTCTTCAGTGTCATAGTATATGGGTGGGTGACTGCGTCATCTTCCAAGGTATCAAATGAATATCCTAGACCAGCTTGACCGATGAGCTCAAGTGCGGTTCGAGACATCCAGGAAAGCATTTCAATCTAGAATTTATGTACATCAGATTGAAATCAAGGAGATCTGAAACAAGTGTTGACCTCCTGCGATTTGTTGCCACTTTCGAGTTTTTGGGTTAAACCCTTTCAAGCTGTTGCGAAGAGGACCTTTTTAAATTATGGACCGATAGATTAGTCGATAGAATAATCACCGACCAGAAACTGTCTGTCACATCCACTCACGCATATCTCTCATGTGAGCGATAGAGAACACGGGGTTCAAGGCTCTCCTTTGTTTACGATGAGCTTCGCCTGCTTAGAATGTTACTTAAATGAATCCAGGAGTAACCAAAGCTTTTGACTTGCCGGTGATGCCTGTTAAGCCTTTCCCAAATACAAGAACAGTTGCTCTGAATAATGAAGTAATTGGGTCAGTCAGACTCAAAAAACTCAGTGGTTGTCAATGAACTTATACGAACTCTATCATGGACCGATCATAGAAGGTTTGATCCTATAGGTTCGTATTTCCAAAAGACTATTAGTAAGTATAAGACTTCACAGACTCAGAAAAATTGTTCACCTTGACAAGAATATGATGCATTGCCTTGGGATCCCAGACGATTAGTTGTTTATCCTGAAACATGTCTCGGTAACTTATGTAGTATATAGAAAGATTCCTCGAAGTAGGGACTTACGCCCATCAGACCGTCAAGACGAACAACGGATCCGTCTAAGTACATGAATACGAATGGTGAGTGATCACGATGGCATAGAAGGTTCATGAAAGTCAAGAAGGGAATTCGTTCACGCACATTCTTTCAAAAGTTTCATATGGAAATCCCACGCCTTGGGGTTGAGTGCCTGTTCGAAGTTGCCTGTGAAGTCAGCCCAACAGAAACGGGGCGTCAGATGAGTACGCGTATCAGATAGTTGACTCTAAACCTTTGCACCAAGATTTCGACTTTGGACTTGGGAGATTCGCCATGCTATGACTGTAATTCCTGTTCCGTTTGTGGTAGAACCACAGGACAGAGGCGATTACAGCAAAGAATTCTGCGATGTAAACTATCATGCTATGAAATAGATGTGGGACCAGACGAAAAGAGAGGGAAGAAGGAAGATGTGAGCAATTATCTTGAAGTCCATTGATGCAGTATATATAGTCGAGAATCAAGAGGCTTAACGCGCGATTGGCTAGAAATGAACTTAACGCACCGGTGACAGGTGACTGGGAGCTGAGATTCCCATACTTCTCGAATGACTAGAGTGTGTGATTTGTGCGATCTGCGATGGACACGGCCGATGGATATTTCATTGAAATCGGTGTAACGTCCAATTAGTATTAATAGCAAAACAGGCTAAAAGGCCACTTAGAGTCGTTTATATTGAAGCTATGATTTCCATGCTCCAAACGTTCTCAGAAATGAGTCATATCCTCAAAACTATGTCATATTCATGAATGTTTCCAGCACGATGGCCAAAGCTAGGCTTCGAGAGGTCCACCGGAAAGGAAATCTCGAAGTACTTACTACAGTTACACGGTTTTGTTCTCCGATCATCTTGTTATTTGTCTGATATCCAGCGCTGCTTGGCATGCAAATACTGCTTATTATAATATATAATATCGAAGAAGCGGTCCAAAATTCATGCGGCTGTATGAATCAGCTGGCTGTCATTTACTTAGAATTTGAAGTCTCAAGCGTACTACTAGTGAATGGATTGGAGTTACCCGAGTCGGAATAACAAGAAAGCGAGCTGCAAGAGGCCGAAGCACATATGTGTGTCTCAATGTTAGCAAAAATATAGGTATTAGGGGCTGACCTGCAGACCTGAACATAAAATTCTAGTCCGGATTTACTTTCATGCTATTGACGTCTTTTCGCATGAGACTTATACCGCTTCCCATAATTGAAAGAGATAACTACCAGTCTCTGGATGTCCACAGATTTGGACCAGAGTAAAATTATTTTCAGTTGGAAAAATCTGTTGGAAAAATCATGTTCGGCTTTTGAACGGTCTTCAATTCATAAGGTGATTATGCAGACTTGAAAGCTATAAACGGACAGATCCTTTTTCTGAAGTCTGACGTCTTATTTAATTGACCCAATTTTTATATCGCAAGAGACATATACCATTACCTATCGCAGGCCTGGCCGAGTCAAATCTTAGACTCGAAAACGGCGACCTCGCTCATAAAAGTGAAAATGACTAAAATAGGTCATGTATGATAGAATCTCTATTATACTACGTTATAAGTAAAGATCTATTAAAATTGATACAAGTAGAAAAGTGACTGAGTAACTACCACAGTACAAAAGATCTCGGATATTAATGCACTCTTGATGAAATCGGGCTAGTTGTACGTCTATTGGTGTTAGAGTTTCTTGATCAATCAGATGCCGCCGCACTTGGTCACAAAAGTCCAGAAAAGCACTGAACGCATATTGGCACCATATTGTGTAGGTCTGTCACACCTCGGGCTGCATGATTGAACCGTTGGTGCAATGCATCACGCTTCATACCCACTGAACACTTGAGTTGATACGATTGTCTGTATCCTGGCCTAAAAATTATGAAAGTGCACCAATTCATCAGTGCCTTCTAGTCATCACTAGTCTTATTTCTTGTAGCCACTGCCTTCCGGATTTCGACGTAATGGCGGAAAGTTTTGTGCTGCAGCTGTTTCTGGGGACAGTAGAAACGACCGATGTTAACACGGTGTCATGGTCCCGCTCTATTCTGATATCCTTTACCTTCGATTACTTTTGGCTTTGATTTTTTTGGTCTTTAAACGCTTTGTTATACACAAGATCGAGATATTCTTCGAGCCAGGTTAGTGGGAGATAGATCTTTGAATGTGGGCTTATCAGATGGATATTTGATTCCATACTAATCAGGAAGTTGTCATGAGCTCATGGTTCCAATCTGCTCGAGGAACCAGTGGTGAGTCGAAGGCTTTAAATAATTGGTTAGTGGTTGATGACCAATACTTTTAGGAGTCGGATACTATGCTTACCATGTTGCCATGAACATTGCCATTTTCGTCCGATAGTACACGAGAACTCAAGGCATTGATTAGTGCTTCTGTAAGCAGTATGTGACCGTCGACTGCCTTCTCCATCAAGTTCAGCGCGGAATGTAGGATTAGCATGTAGACTTCAGTGGGAAGATCTTGTATTATTATGTACTCTTCTCGAACTGGGATGGACTTGAAACCTTTGACACCAATTTTGAACGACTTCATGAGAGTTGAACTTGCTCAATGGATCGTCCGCTATATTTGGTCCTATGCAGTACCTCCACCCGTCGTTAATGGTCGTCTCTGAGATGGACTACTTCTGGTAGGGTCATATTGTGACTAATCGTGGCTTCAAAATCCTCACAGATGAGAATAGAGGCCATGTAAGTGTGCCTCATTGACTGCGGAATGTGCGAAAGGAGACTGCCAGTGTCCTCGTGTTTCCGTTCAGCTAGGGCATCCGTGAATCCCCTTATATTTGGATCACGATTAGAATTCAAGACAGAAACCACAATGAACGTGTCCTTGGGGACATGGACTTCATTCATGACTGTCCCATCGACACCGATGACAGGTTTTGAAAATGGCAGAACCGCGTCTTGAACCGCTCTGTACAGCTACTCAGCGAATGATCCAACAAACATGGTACATCAATGAAAGCAAACTCACCTTCGGAAGACGTTTGGCAGGGGAGGGTAACTTCGAGAACATTCAGAAAATATAGCAAACTTATCATACATGGTCGCACTCATAGCCGAAGAGTCTCGCGACAAATTGCGTCCAGATAGGGCAAGGAGACTAGCTGATCATAAGGTATATCCTTGTTTCCACCTCGAGCGTCAAGTAATTCCCGGCGTACTCTATCTTGAACATCTGGTCGAGTAGACAGGAGCTCAAGAGTACGCGCCAACGCGGACTGTAGTTCAGAATTGGTTCGCACAAATATTGAAAGACATAGAAGCAAATATCTACCGATGTTGTGTCCATAGCCGCAAAAGTCAATACACTGTCAAAATGTTCACTATTGAAAAGCAGAGAATAGCGGCAAAACAAATACTGACGACATTTGGCCTAAAACCTCGTCTTCATCCAATTTATCTTCACTTTCTTCCTTTAGATTCATCTTCACTGAGAGCAAATTTTCGTCATGAATCTCCAAACTCCGACTGGTATCATGGAAAACTCACTTAGAATGCTCATGATATCCTTTCCTCTCCCAACTTGTCGTTCGACAGCTTCGTCTCCTGCAGCAAGAGCATCCCTCTTTGCTGCGTAGATCTCTTTAGACACTTTCCACATATAATCGGACATATCCCGAACGCGATGCACGTTCGGCCACGGTGTCCTGTCCATGACCCATCGTCGAAGCTCGGGTGTGCCAATTCTCACGACAAACGGGATTACATAGTCCCGCGTAATCCACATTTCTCCCAGAGTGTTACTGGTATGGTCCTCTTGGTCAAGAAGCTGTTCTTGGTGTGGAAAAAATTAAACCGACTCACATCAGCTTCTTCAGTGTCATAGTATATGGGTGGGTGACTGCGTCATCTTCCAAGGTATCAAATGAGTATCCTAGACCAGCTTGACCGATGAGCTCAAGTGCGGTTCGAGACATCCAGGAAAGCATTTCAATCTAGAATTTATGTACATCAGATTGAAATCAAGGAGATCTGAAACCAGTGTTGACCTCCTGCGATTTGTTGCCACTTTCGAGTTTTTGGGTTAAACCCTTTTCAAGCTGTCGCGAAGAGGACCTCTTAAATTATGGACCGATAGATTAGTCGATAGAATACGTACCTTGTGTACAACGTCGTAAAATATAGGAACTATGAGCTTTTTTTAATCACCGACCAGAAATTGTCTGTCACATCCACTCACGCATATCTCTCATATGAGCGATAGAGAACACGGGGTTCAAGGCTCTCCTTTGTTTACGATGAGCTTCACCTGCTAAAAAGGTCACTGAACCAAAGCCAGAGCTAAACAAATCTTTTGACCGACCGGTAATGCCTGATAAGCCTTTCCCAAGTACAAGAGCAGTGGCGCTGAACAGTGAGACAATTGGATCAGTCAGACTTAGTAAAATTGGTTGTTATATAAAGGTTGCTGATAAAATATACGAACGGTAGCATGGACCGATCATAGATAGCATGATCCTGTAATTCATATTTCTCAAAAACTATCACTGAACCACAGACTCAGAAAATAGGTCACCTTGACAAGAATATGATGCTATTGCCTTGGGATCCCAGACAATTAGTTGTTTATCCTGGTACATGAATATCGTAGTAAGTGCTACACACAAGAATCTTTTGAACCAGAAGCTTACGCCCATCACGCCGTCGAGACGAACAACGGAATCATCTGAATACATAAACTCGGCAGGAGATCATACAAGAGAATTCGTTCACGCACATTCTTTCAAAAGTTTCATATGGAAATTCCATGCCCTAGGATTTAGTGCCTGTTCAAAGTTGCCTGTAATGTCAGTCCAACAGAAACGGGGTGTCAGATGGATACATGTATCGGATAGTTGATTAAAACCTTTCCACCAAGATTTCGACTTTGGACTCGGGAGATTCGCTAGGCTGTGACTGTAATTCCTCATTCGCTTGCGGTAAAACCACAAGACAGAGGCAATTACAGCAAAAAATTCTGCGACATAAGCTATCATGCTGTGAAATGTACTCGCAACCAGGTAATAAGAGAGCAAGAAAGGAAGAAATAAACAACTGCCTTGAAGTCATTATATACCCGAGCCGTTAGGGTTCAAAGTTCGGCAGGTGAAATTCAACGCACCGATAGCAGGTAATAATTTGTCCATGCTTCTCGACCTCTTCCATTGAAATCGGGGTTGTGAGGTGCCACGCTTTAGTACCTCAGTTTAGAAGTGAGCGTATTTTAGAACAGGTCGAAACGCCATTTACTGTTCAAGGCTGTTAAGCTACAAGCTAGGTTTCGAGAGGTCTGCTGTATACCTCGAAGTACATTCTTGAATGCCAATCAGTAAAACTACACAATTTTCTGACTGGTCTAATGTCTTACGAGTTTAGTCTGATGGATCTTACATCTAGAATCCCTGGGTCTTTTAGGTCTGAGATCCTAGTTACAAGTTCTGATGTGTCTAAAGTCTGATAGTCGTATTTCTGCTGGATCTGAGGTCTATAAAGTCTGAGAAGATTCATTCTAAGGAATCTATCAAATCTTAATGTCTGTAGTAAAAGTAATAGTGTAGCTCAAAAATTTAGTCAACGCCAAGTCAAGATGCGATTTCATGGGCATGATGATCTATATACTTATTTACATAAAATGCTTGAAATGCGTCTAAACTATCTGTATGTTGGAATCCACGAGGTAAATGCTCTTCACCTGCAATACCAATAAGATGTGCACCACGCAATATGGTGTCCAAATGAATCACATCCATCATCCGATTACCATTCCTATCTTCATCGGGTAAGTATACCCTCCACATACCCGTATCTGGACACGGTTCCTGACCTAACGTTGAGAACCATGTAACCAACGCACAAGGAAGCCGTTTCAAATCCTTTCGACGCTTGATACTGAAGAATAGAAGCACCCGAGCAACTAGAAGTCCCTGAAATCCAGGAACATCTGGGTCACATACTGTGAAGACGCAATCCCGACGTGGTGGACCACCTTGCCATGAAGCCGTAGATCGAATCCGTTCACGATACATGCCACCAATACCGGACTTATCACTTGGGGCATAAAATGTCGCAACGGCTGACGGGTATACATCAACTCTCCCACTATACTTTGGAAGCAAGTTTGGTGGAATGGGAGCGTTGTGATCTGTACCGGGACGGTCATGAAGGAATATAAATTTATTCACCAGAAACGGAAGTGCTGGAATCCTGAGCCGCTTTGCAAGCATCTCCAGATCTTTTGGCAAACTCCGAACTAGAATAAACAAATCAATCATTCCCTACGGTAAGAAATATAAAAAATAGAATCATACTTGGGGAACGAGCAAGCAAGACTTCTCCATCAATATCGTACCACCCATCGACATCACCACAGTCATTATCATCGTCTTTCTCAGGGAGCTGTCCTAAAACTACCTCTAATGTCTCGGAGAGCGTGCCACTTAACATCCCCCGACTTTTAAAATCAACCCGTGAAGCAGCCAATTTATCCATCCGTGAATTAATCACCAACATCTGGCCCAGTGCTTTGAACCTACGTGATCTTCGCCATGGCTCCTTAACGGCCTTAATATGTTTAGACTCTGTAATTGAGCTACACAAGCCGTTGGGAGCCCCAAAATCCTTAATAACAGAATGATAATGAGACATAGAATGTTGACGAGGGACGGAGAAACCAAGGGTATCTTCGTCGCGTACACCAACATCTCGGAAAATAATCCACTCTTGATGAAATCGGGCTAGTTGTACGTCTATTGCTGTGAGAGTTTCTTGATCAATCACATCCCGCCGCACCAGGTAACAAAACTCCAGAAAAGCACTGAAAGCATGGACCATTTGTGTAGGGACTAGGCCTGCAATTGCCGGGAGTATAACCTTATAGAACATTAAGTTGATAGATTGACTTGGAAAAAGGAAAAAAATCCACCTTCATCAGTGCCTTCGAGTCATCACCAGTCCATTGCTTGTAGCCACGGCCTTCCGGAAATCGACGTAATCCCGGAAAGGTAGGTACAGCAGCGATTCTGGGGAAATAAAGAGAAGTTAACACGGTGTCATGGTCCCAACAAAAAAAAAAGTTTACCTTCGATCAATTTTGGCTTTGATTTTTTTGGCTTCAGCTTTGGTATACACAAGATCGAGATATTCTTCGAGCCAAGTTACTAGATGATCTTTGAATGTGCCCTTGATAATTTGATGCAATAAATCAGGTGCAATGAGCTCATGAATATCTGATCGAGGAAAGTAATGAGTAAAAGGCTTTAAATAATTAGTTAGTGGATAATAACCAATACTTTTACGACTCGGAGACTATACTTACCATGATGCCATCAACAATGCCATATTCGTCCCATAGTACACGAGAACTCAAGGCATTCATTAGTGCTTCTGTAAGAATATGTGAACGTCGACCGCCTTCTCCATCAAGATCAGCGCGGTGTGCAGTACATCTAGTTCAGTCAGAAAATATTGTATAATTATGACTCTACACGAAATCGGATGGACTTACCTTGGACACCAATTTTGAACGATACATGACAATAAAACTTGCTCTGGATAGTCCGCTATATATGGTCCTAGACAGTAAACCACACGTCGATAATGGCCGTCTCCGAAATGAACTACTTCTGGTACGGTCATACCGGGAAGAAGTGGCTTCAAAATCTCATGAATAGAGGCATGAAATAATTGACGGCGGAATCTGCGAAACGCTGCAGTGTCCTCATGTTCACGATCAGCTAAAAAATCCGTGAATAACCTTATATTAGAATTGAATAGTTCAATACTTTTTGGAATAGAAAGAAAGGCACAAAGGGATATCCCATCTCGGTGCGCTCGCCGAACATTATTGTGAATATTACCCTGTGATAGATAAAATGGGTAGAATTCGTTCTGCCCAGTAGTGACCGAGACTGTGGTTTTGTCACTGCCGAAAATGGCTGGTACGGGGACAAAACCGTGCATATTTGTATTCTGGGCGAGTTTATCCTAAGTATATTGGAATAAGCAACATACTGACTCCTGAGAACTGGAAGCCGACTCGGACTTACTGCTTGTCTCCATATCCATTGGCCTTCCATAAAATTCCGGTAAACTCGTCCCTTCTCATCGAAAACTTTCTTCGGCGCATAGTCTATCTCATTGGAGAAGTCGCGAGAGCCTAGTTGATGGTGGAGCAGCAGGCGTGGGTCCCGATAATGGACCTCAAATTTTTTTGTCATCCAAGGCTCGGGTTTATCACCCAATTCACCATCATAAGTAAGTGAAAATGATTGCCACGGAATGTCGCCAACCAGGGTGGCATCTATTGTTTCATACAAATCATTTTTATTCGCAAACGGTGGGTCTTTTTCAGTGTCGGCGGCCCATATTTGTAGGAGATCATTTATGTTGGTAGCTGGCATCTGCTCTCGACGGAAGAGAAGGTCAGCCAGTTCAAAGGATGTCCTTTTCTCATATGGGTACCAGTCATTATTCGGTGGATCCTCGAAGGGTGTGGGTGATGCTCCAGGCGGTAGATATTTGCCGTGTCGGTCACAAGGCCGGCCTAGATCATTTTTGTAAATGATTAAGATCTCGCCAAAAATCATAATATTCACCATCAAGAAACGGATGTGTTTCGACATGATACGGACTGTCCCGCTCCAGGTTGGACAGAGTTTCTTCATGGTGAGACCCTCCTGGACTCCGAGGAAAGGATTGATGAGAGCTGGTTGGACTTGAGGAAGTATCATTTGGCAGCTGGGACATTGAGCGCATATCGTCTCCGACAGCCGTCTCAAATTGTGCCTGATTTTGGAGCGGATCAGAAAAACGAGCTTCAGGGACTCCACGCTGGTAACGGCGATGGTCATTGCGAATGTGCATTGTAATTCCCTTCTGGTTGGTAAAGAGTCGGCCACAGTTAACAACAGGACAGAGAACATTGCGAGGATTGACAGATTTCCGACCCATATTAAAATATGTGAAGTAGAGACAGTACAAGGTGAGAGTAAGGAGACAAGAAATTCAAAATCCGAGCCATGAAATCAAACTCGACTCTGTCAAACTCCGACAAGGACCCTGATGATAGCGACCGTTAGGGAAAACTCGCAACCAAACCTACCTTCCCTTCAGTGACTACTCTCATGTCTGCCAAAAAGACAGCTCTTTCACTACCCCCCATTGGCACCCGCAGTGCTAACAAAGTGGCTCATCCAGGACTTCTTCACAAAGCAAATGACATTCCACGTGCTCCACGATGCACCTCTGAGCAAATTGCTGAAGCCCGTGCAAAGCAGCAACAAGAGAAAGAAGCAAAGGAGGCCGCTGAGGAAGCAGCCATTCAGAAAGCAGCGGAGATTGAAGATGCTCACCGAAAGGAGGACCTTCAACGACAAAAGGAATCTCGAGCAGAGCGATCCGGGCCAAAGGGTAAGCAGCAACAAAAAATCAACACACGAAATACTGCAAAAGAGGGAAATGGTTTGAAGGTAACGTATTTAAGTCTAATATAGTGGTTGGTTAACATTCTGCCTTTAGTCTGGGAAGAGAGGGACAACCTATGATAGTGACGAGGGATCAGACACTGGCATGTCCCAGCCGGGTGGTATGTGCTATGTTTTGAGTCTTGGTTGCGTAACCTAACTGGGCTTTAGTGCTTAAGAGAAAAGAAACCAACCTCGAAGGCTTCGAGTCTGATGCAAACCATGCCAGTGATCCAAGTATTCACATTCAGGATGAAGAGAGCGGAAGTGAAGATGGTAATGAGATGAGACCAGGTAAACCGGTACCTAAGCCTTCACGAAGCATGATCGATTGATCAGCCAACACCGCGTGACCAACGCGGCAGTGGGAACACCGACAGTTAACCTCAAAACATCATTACAGCACAAACGCAAGCCGTCAACTGAAAAGACAAAAGGGTTCGCTTTTCTTATTACATATATGATGCATTACTCACTCCTTGTCTTGACAGAAACTCGAAGAAAAGCAAAACCACCGCTCTTTCGGGACTCAATGTATCATTCAAGAAAAATCACTCACGCGCTGCTTCGACTGCCTCCAGTAATATATCTACGGTAGCAGCATCAGGCGGCGAGCCTGATGATGACTCGTTAGTTCAATTTGGTGGTTTCTATGACGAGAACCCCACGGTAGAACGGTCTGGTGTAGCGCAGAGCGCATCCAAAGCTGAAATGAAGGTGTTGTCATTCATAATTCTTCCGAGTCTTTCTAACGAGTTAATATTTTGCAGACGGCCATCAAGATTGAACACGTCGAGGTCAAGAAGCCAAGAACCCGCAAAGAATTACGAGATGGCGACAGGAAATGGAAGATGTCTCATCTTCCTGGAGGCAATACGACCCAGAGGACATTCCAAACTGTTGTCGTGCCTCTCTTTCAGCAGAAGGCCGGTACTCTGTTACCTTGGGCAGGGCTGGATACCGAGGATTATCAAGCTATCATCAACACTGCCTTTGGAGCAGAGAAGTTTGTCACAGACGGAAAAGATGTATGGGACGGCTTGGTATGTCTACTATTGGATGTCGTACTTTCTCTCCTGTTGACTTTATTAATAGCTGGGCTATGCCATGACCAATTGGCGCTCTGCCATTGGTCAAGCGGGCATTGACGTGGTCAAAGAGACCATCCGCGACAATGAGGATATGTTGAATACGCCGGAAATGATCGCATTTTTCGTGGAATCCTACCTGGCACAAAACGCTGAGACGCTGAGTGTAGCTCGGCGGCGAGAAATACTCTCAAACCAAACCTAACCAACAACTCAACTTGCGAGTTCTTTTGTTGTGAGAGGGCGGAACTCTGCTACTAGGGCACACAGAAGACACTGGAAACGATACGAAGCTCGAGTCGAAGACTGTAACGCGGCGACGACAGGAAGGGGGGATCGGAGCGGCGAAGCCAAGCTCGACGATGCAAACAAAACGAGTAGGGGATGGGGGATAAAAGTTTATAAAAATGTAGGTAATCTCTTGGGGTGATCCAGTGATCGCTTTGAGCTCTGTGCTCGACTTGGGAAACTCTTTGGAAACAAAAACTAGAACTCTTTGAAAGAAACTTGGAAAGTTGGCAAACTTGACTTCTTAGAAACTTTAGAAAACTTGGGAAAACTCTTTAAAACTCTTTGGATTCTGCTGTTCTCTTCTGTGACAACAAATGTCCCAGGAGCCTCTACTACGAAGACCTTTACGTCTAAGCAATAAGAAAACTGGAGTAGAGGTACGTAGAGTACAGGCTTATATAGGTGTGAGGAATAATTAGCTAAGGCAGTGCAGTAAATCGTTACAAACAAGTCAACGAAGTCTTGTGATACGGTCGCCGACGGATATGTATGAGTCAGGGGAGGGGCTAGAACCGGAGACGGGAAGTGGAATCGGACCGGACTATCGGATCGAGAGGTCGGATGCATCGAAGGGTAGGTATACCTGCTCAGGACTGAGATACTGTTAGTGGGTCGTCGTAGAAGCAGTCGTCGACAGGTAAAAACAGGATGAGTAACAAGCAAACCTGCCAGTGAGTTGGTTCTTTAGAGGATATGCCCTTGAATAAGGCCTCGGCGTAAGCTTTCGGCGGCGTGGACATCCCAGTTGGTGGTAGTCGTAGTGCTAAGACGACACCGAGTAGGAAGTAGTAGGAGACCCAAGGGGCAAACACTGTAGTTCGAAGACCCTGTCGAAGATGTGATAACAAGCGCAAAATCGCTTGAGGCGTATTATCTCCCCTATACTTTTCTTTGGACCGTCCTCGGTCATCCTGAGCTACAGTTTTCACTCAGTCATGAGGACACCTGCTGGCAAGCACCGCCGTTTTTCACAGGTTGGTTATGTCCGGTCTCCGTACACTCTTCGTATTTTGAGGGATGCGCCGACTAATACCTCGCCGAGCAGCCCAATCCTCCAGGTTGCCTCTGCGAACCGATTGATCGTGGGTGCTGCACTGGCTAGTCTTCGTCGCTCTATCAAGTTCTTCGTCGACGAGTCATGCTCAAGTCTGACTTTCTTTCGTCTCTCAGCCCAGGAGGCGCCACCGGAAATACCGAAGTCGGTTACTCCTTTTGGTAGTGAACCGAAACCCCGCACGACAGTGCTCCTGTTTGCTTCCGCCACTTTATAGTCTCTTTTAGAACTTCTTCCCTCCTCTTTCAACTCTTGGAGCCGACCACTACGACGACTCGTCTGCACACTCGCGCAAGTCTTCAAGACTGCACTTTCTTTGAGCTTTCCTCTTTAGGTATGTATTTTAAAACTTTTTAGATCCGGAAATGCAGCCATCAGCGACATCTCCGTAAGTGGTCGTCTACTTCGGGCAAAACCCTGCACTCTTTGGTAAGTCAGGGTCTTGGGATACCCACGGAGTAGGTATTGAAGCAATAAATGCCGCCGTTTTTACGTAGCATGCTTCGTTCTTTTAATTTTTCTGTTTTCCCTAGGCAAAGAAGGTCCGTGCGCAATTCTGCCACATAAAAGGCCCTTTCTTCAACGCTCTAGGTTTCTTTTGGCACTTTCTCACCCTTTCCTGCCCTCAGCAACACTGTCACAAACAGCGCGCTCAAAATCTCTCTCCCCACCCCAACGACGACCTACAACTTCAACGACTACCTCGCCGTCCTCGGTAAACAGTCCGTCTTTGAGATGGCCCACTACAAATCAACCGCACAGAACCCTTTTGGGGGCCTGCAGGCGTTCTTGAACGACCACAGGGTCCTCTTTTCGCCGTCGACTCTGAAGACCTACTTCCGAGAAGACCTAATCAGTCTAGCCACTCGGGTTAAGGACATCTTCGTGAGTCTTTCTCTTTTAATCTTTAAGTTCTCTTTTTGACTCCAGCTCCTTGTTCTAGGGCCTCGTCGACGCTTGGACCGTCAACATCGACAACGAGCTGCCTCTGGTCATAGACCGGGCTCGGCTCACTGTCTTTCGCAATCTCCGGGACGCATACGACCCTTCAATCTTCGAGGAAGACGCAGAACTGAGAAGCTGGGTTTCGGAGGAGGAAGAAAAGGCCTTGAACCAGGTGAGTACCATGACCCACACTTTCGCCTCCGTTCCTCCTCTCCACTTGTATCCGCTCAGGTGCTAATTAAGACACCTTTGCGTTTCTCTTAACCTTTCTTTTGATTGTAGGGCCTTGCCCAGCTGATCTCTCTAGCCGACTGCAAGTTCGGTCGTCCGAAGACGCCTTTCTCGACGAAGACCACCAACGAGGATGGAGAAGAGGTTAGTATTGAACCCGACCACTCTTCCATCAACTTTGGACCTCCGGAAAAGGGGGAAAAGTTTTATCTCTCGCCTCCCATTGCCAGCTCTCGCCGAAACCCGTTCACTGGAGGCGACGGAGCTTCTACTTCGAAACCACCACCCATTCCTCCAAAACCGACGCGGAAATCCGCCTTTTCCAACATAGAGACCCTGATTGGTGCTGCTACGCCTTCGAGTGGCACTAAAGTCGCGACGGGTACACGCTCGGCTCCAGGGACGACGACTTCCACCAGGACTTCGGAGACCACTCAAAAACCGCCAACTAAGCCTGCCAAAACTGCGACGAAGCCCGCCACAGCCAGCAAGGCTCCCGCCAAAATTAGTGGTGGGGCCAGCAAGAGTTTGACTCCGGCTCCAGGTCGTCCTTGTAAGTCCCCTGGACACCTTTCTCTGTTTCTCCTTCTTTATTAATGTAGGGGTTCTAGTGCCCCGGCCCACAATTGCGACCAGAGGCGCTGCTACCACTCCCTCGACTACCTCCGCAAATCCTCGAAAAAGGACTCAGGATGGTACGTCTTTCTTTGGTTTCTTTTGGTAGTTTCTTGGCTAACAGACTCCTACTTCTCGTCTGTAGAGATCGCCTTAGAGCAAGAGTCGACTCCTGCCTCCAACCTTCGTGCCACAAAAGAAAGGGCGGCTCGGAGCCGTACCCTCCCCGCTATTGCCGTGCTGGAAGGATCACCGGAGCCTCCTCCAGCTAAGAAACAACGACTCATCAAAACTGAGCCAGCTCCCAACGCACAGGCGTCGTCTTCGACCTCTGTCGCACGTACCAAGACCAAGCGCAAGGCCATGGCTGGCGAAGACGACAGAGGACGGTGGCACCGCCACTACAACGATTTCCCTCACGTCAACAAGCTGCCCGAGGTCAATCCTCAGCCCAACTACCCACAGGCACAGTCCCTCATTCTTGCGAAGAGGACCGGTATTTTTGCCAACGTCGACACAGACCCCGCTCCGGAACTGCGTGTGGTCGAAGCCATGGCGGCCTACACCGACAGAGTCGTCAACGGGGTGAGTCTCTCTTTTATCTTCGATGTCAGCCCCAGAGCTGACACCTTTCTTTTTGGTTTTCTAGCCCTATCCCTGGAAGTGCGACCAGTGTAACACTGCTCGCAAGATATGCGTCTTCCGTGGTCATGACAAGAAGTGCGATGCCTGCGCCAGTGCCCGCAACTCGTGCAGCATCCTGAGCAAAGGGTTGAAGTTCTTTTTCCATCAAGAGGACGCCGCCGGTAGAGTGGCTTTGGCTCCCTCCCGTATGTTTCTTTTCTCTCTATTTGCCTTCTATTCTCAACTCTTTATCTTTTCTTTCGCAGACATGGCCTCCGAAGCTCAACGAGCTCGTCGACTTCGTAAACAAGCCGACCTCCTGATAGACCAAGCCGCCCGCCTCCACTATGAAGCCGACATCATGACTGCCCACAACACTGTGGCGGTCCTCCAGATCCTCAAAATGTCGCCGGACGACAAGAAGCTGGTGGACGAGTACCGGAAAACCGACGACGACATCCGCGACATCTTCGACAACGTGGACAAGTACAGGAAGACCTTCGACATCGTCGTCAACCAGTTCCCCGACCTCAGGGACCCTCGTTTCTCTCTCCCTTCCGACTCTCAGATGAGGTCTCCGAAGAAGAAGAAGCCGGCGAAGCCGAAACCAAAGGCTCCAACGAAGAAGGGCAAGGAGAAAGCTGTCGAGCCCGTCGAAGAGGAGGAGGAGGAGTACTTCGAGGAGGAAGAGGGACAGGAAGAGGAACCGGAGATGCAGGATGAGGTGGAGGGCAACCAGGAGCTCGAACGGTCTGCGAGTCCAGCGGCGACGGAGCACATCCCTTCCGAAGACGAAGGGGACAATGGGGAGGATACGGATAATACCTATTATCCCCCCAAGTCTCAATCCGAGGAAGAGGAGATCCCGCCAACCGATGATGATGACGACGCCAAAGGTCAACGAGACTCCCAGCAGGAAGAGGAGGACGAGGACAAGGTCTTCGACCAACTCCACTCTTCTCCAATCCGTCCCAGCATCCTGGGCTTCGAGGAGGAGTCAGTAGAGAGGGAAGATGACGTTGACGAGGGGACCATGCAGGCCGTCGTCAACGTCATCTTAGGGCGCGACACCGAGGAGGAGGGGGAGACCGCAGAGCCATGTATCGACGCCTAGGCCTCTTCCTCTCTCTCGTCTTCGGTTCAGCGTCGACTTCTCTCTCGTCGTCCGTCCTGCTTGGTTGAGATTGGGTCTGCTTCGCCCCTTTGTGGGCTTTGTTTAATTTTTCTTTTATACTGTGTTACATCGACGACCCCGCCCGAACAATACGCTGCCCGGTGCCTTAGGCGCCTTTCTTTTGATTTTCTTGATGGCCCTTATGGCCTTTTTATGGACTCTCAGATACTACTTGTAGTCGTACCCTTATGGTACTTGCTAGGACACAGTAGTTATCTTTTCTTTAGTGCTTTCTAGGGCTCATGCCCACAACAATAAAAATCGCCGCCCTTGATGTGGGCCTTCAGCGAAATTATGACTTGTGTGACATAAGTGACCGTCTCTCTTAGTGCAACTTTTCAACAAGTCCACACTGCGCGTCTTCGACTCTGAGAGATTAACTCTTAGGTCTACGACTTTCTCTTGTGACTCTTTACAATGGTTCGAAACAGCTCACAGAAGCGCTCTTCTAAGCTTCGCCTAGGGGGCTTACTGTATGCTGTTCGAAGATTCTTCCAGAGTCGTCGAACCAGTTCTGGGTGGCTTCTACCCATCAACGCTGAAGA
>ML179964.1:2205-37693 GCA_004369135.1 Dendrothele bispora CBS 962.96 | reverse complement strand
TGGGTTTCTTTTCCCATCAAGAAGCGACAGAATTCCGACAAGGTTGAACTGTCGCTGTGAGTCTGAACCTCCAGATGCGCCTCCAGGGAGCTTCTTCGAGTGATCTGCTGTAAGATGGTATGGTGAAGATCATCTATGAGGGGTTGGTTAGTGAAAACTTAAGTATAATTATTCGAAGACTCACAGATCCGACGATTTGTGTTCACAGACTGACTGAGATAGTTGGCACGTTCCCCAGCGAACTCACTGACCTCGGCAAGTGGACCCCATCTTCTGAGTAAGTCTGGATTATGCATAGCATAGTGATGGTTGGGCTTCCATTTGACCTCAAAGAGCTCACCCAATGTCTCCCGGTACCGTACATAGTGACGCATGTACTCCTCTGCATCTTGGTCGCTGGTTGAATATGCAGATACGATGTTGGTCGAGGCTACCAAATGGTCAAAATTATTTAAGAAAAGTGCCTGGTAGTCTGTACAGTTTGATGGAGGCCAAAGCTCTGGGATGATCAAGGGGAAAATCACCGTGAAAAGAATTTGATAGTCATATGCCTTTAGACTACCATGACTAGGTTCTCCGAGGTTTCCTGGGGGCCTTGTAACATATGTGGGAAGGGGAATGTTCTGAATGCAGGATCGAATCATCTCCAATTCGCGCTTGGAGAAGGAAAATTCTTGTCTGGCAGCATTCGGGTCGAGGTAAATGAATGTAGAACCACCTGATGAACCCGATGAACCCGACGACTCAGTCTCCGGCGGTACACTGGCAGCGAAACTCCATTGAGAAGATAACGTGGGTGTGGAGGAAGGTAAACTAGTGCTAGAAGATAATGTGGGAGTGGAGGGAGCTAGACTGGTCATCGAATCAGTCCGTTGAGATTCGAGAGCCTCCTGCGAAAGTTGTTCCAACTCATCGTCAAGGTCAAATTCTTCTTGATCTTCTTCATCGTCACTCTCTGAGCTGGACTCATCTTCATCATCCTTGACACCTTCAGCTCGACTTGGAGGGCCTATGTGCCAAAGGTCCCGGAGATGATATTGTAAGATACCCTCAAGAGTATTGTGCATATAACCCAAGATGAGATGTTTTACTGGATCCCAGTAAGGAAGATCGTACAGGGGACTCCAGCGAACTCCAGTTCTTTTCTCCTGGTCTTTTCGAGCTGCTTGTGTTGTCAGACTACGCCACGCATTGGCCTCTTGAATGACCTCATTGGCATTCCGCAACTTCCATTTTTCATAGTCAACATCCCCTTTGTCATCCTGCGTGCATTTGCACCAAGTACAAAACATCTTGGCATTGTGTCTAAGAAAACCAGACACCAGCCGGATCGCGGGGAGGTCTGCGATGTACGGGACCAGCATTACCCGATGCTCACGACCATTCGGATACCGGTGTGTGTAGAACACTCGACCGTTCCATAGAGTGCGGAGGGTTTGAACAATGGGTTCAAGAATGTGAAGGATCGTGATTGCGTTTGGTTCGTGCGGACCCGGTATGACACAGACGAAGAAGGTATTCTGTGGAAGAAAGCGCTCCTCCGGTGGAAGGTTCATGCAGTATAAGATGACTGAGCCGCAGCTCAATGTCCTACCACGCTTCTTGTTCTGGAAGGGGTTGAACCAATCGATGTAGAAACTAAAAGTCAAGTTTTGGGAGTTTTGAGAGGGAAATAAATTCTGAGCTCGAGACCATTCGGGACTTTCCCAAATGTTATGCATGCGTTGGCCGTTAGCGGCAGGCCCTGTGTTGAAGGATTTTTCCATACTGTCCTCGATACCTGGCCGTTTCAGAAAGGACTCAAGCCATGACTCAAAAGATTGAAAGCTGATGAGTCGACGTGGGACAACCTTGGGGCCTTTCCGTGTATTCCGTACCATCGTGAGTGGTTCCTTGCATGGCCGAGAGCGGGGAGATTTCTTGAAGTCGCAATGGGAAGGTAGCGATTCGATGGGAAATGATTTGAAGCATGAAGGGCAACAAACATGACGGGTTATGGTTGGCTCAAGGCCGATATGACCCCAAACAGTACGAATATCCGAGGGAATATCGGGCTCATGAATGACAGTTGTATTGCCAATCTGTTTGAGGTGCCGAGCGAACATTTTGAAAATGAAGTGGAAGATGAATTGCATGGCCCGGAGAACTGTGTTTACAATGGAATGACTTGCTCGAAGACTCAACCACGCAACCAGAAGGTAAGTCATGTCTGTAACCAAAGAGGCATTGGCCTCAAAATCTTTGAGGCAGTGTGTCAGTAGATAAGTTAAAGGAAGATAGGAGTAGCGCACCAATGTCCTGATACGATTGTTCGCCTCGACCGCCTTCTTGATCTCGTCGCACCTCTAGCTGTGCCTCCTGTCGGTTCCTTTGTTCTATCTGTTCATGTTCAGCAAAAGTCGCATGGCTGACCTCCCTCCCAAAGTATTTCTGTCCGTTCCGCTCAAAAGTAAGATTAATACAACGCGAACAGCAGCAGACTTTCGAAGGCATGGTTGCTGGGAGTTGGAGTGAAAGAACGAAGAAGGAATTATATTATTGAGACTACAAAAGACACATGAGACTACCAGAGCCATTTTCGACATCGCTGGGAAAAACTATAAAAGATAAGGCACAATGACAATTCACCCCTAGGTTTCGTCCATGGTTGACCCCGAATCAGAGCTCCCGGAGTCGTCTTCGTCCGAATCATGACGGTTCTTTCGGCCATGACGGTCTTTTCGGGACGATGGTCCCGGACGACGCTCCTTGGACGATCCCTTGGACGACTCTTTCGATTTCTTCGCCTTCTTCTTAGACGGACCAGCCTGTGTCTCGTCCACTGCTGGTTCAACAGCCTTCCTTTTACCCTTGTCAACAGGCTGTTCTTCATCGTCCTCATCATCGTCACTATCATCAATTCTATTCAAGCGGGCCAAGGCCTTCACCACGAGCTCCGCCTCCTCCTTCTGTTGCTCGGTCAACATCTCCGTCTCTGGTTTGTTACCAACACCAGCGACGTTCCTGAGCATTTCGATAGTGGGGAGTCGGTATTGGTTGAAAATTTCCGTTCCCTCTGCGTCCATGAAGTCTTTATCGGTCTGGAGCTTGAGCCTATCTGATTCGTCGTTGAAGAGATTATCGATGTTCGCGGGAAGACCAACGAGAGGAGGCCGACCGCAGTACACCATTCGTGTTCTGACGTCTTGTGCATTGAAGAATGCAGGGTCATACCAGTCAATTGGTACTTTGCTGGAGGGAAGGGTTGTAAGAATTGGCGTCAGGGTTTTTCCGGGGGGAAGTGGTTGACGAATTGCTGGTTGTCGCAAGCCTTTGCGTTTGGAATAAAGATTTGACGTTCGAATACGCTCATCAATCTTCTCCGCGAGCTGGGTGACCTTGTGGGACCGACCAGGTTTATCGAGTTTGTACAACACCCCAGAATCCCATTCATCTTCGGACACGCAGTCGTTATCACGAAAAAGGTCGACAACTCGAGGCGGGAACCCTTGATCAATCAGATATTGAACCCTGGCCTTGCGGAGCTAATCAAATCATAAGTTGTTAGACTTGGAATATCAGATGTATGGGACTTACTCTTTTACGTCTCTTGTAAACGCTGCCTTTCTCCCCCTGACGCTGAAGAGATCCTGGGTTCTTTTCTTCGGCAAGCACCTGGCTTTTGAGAGTAGCATGAACATAGGAATCATATAAAGCCGTCAAGAAAGGGATGTGGCTGGCCTGAGCCCTGTTCGGGGTCAGGTGGTTATATGTGTGCGTAAGGACAGAGTCGGTGAAAGTCTTGATAGCGATAGCGCGATGGGCGTTATTGTAGTTCGAGTCAGGGGCACCAGTATAGTCGGGCCACCACTGCTCGAGTCCAAAAGAACGAACATCACTAAGAATTGAGACCAGTTTCGACGCTGGTATTCTCGCCAGGTTTCGGAGGTGGGTGCTCGACGATTTGCTATTGGTGACAGATGTTACTTTGTTGACCTCTTGTTGGATGGCTTGTTGGGTTTCTTGGGTGATGGGCCGTAAAATTAACTTGTAGGCCTTGTTCGTTGTGAAACGACGTTCGAATTTTTGACGAAGATGCTCGGGGACTGGTGCGGGCTTTGCGTCCTCGTCGTAAAAGCGTGCAAGTAGACGGAGATGAGTGATGAAAGCTGCCTATAAGATGGTTAGAATAAGACTTTACGAAGAAAAGGAAAATACATTACTCGAGTCCCATCAACGGGTCCATTAAGGACCTTGCTCCATTTTTTCAGATCGATTTTGGAGAGCTGCCCAGACCTCCTTTTACGTCTGACTTCATCTAGCGTTGAATCCATGGCAGAATCCGAGTCCGATAAGGTGATGGTTTTCGTCTTCGTCTTCGCGGGTGGCGGAGTCTTGGAAGACTGACTATTTCGAGGTGGTGGACTATTCCGGGGTGGGCTATTAGGAGGTGGTGGACTATTATGAGGTGATGGACCATGCTGAGGTGATGGACTATGCTGAGGCGATGGACTATTGTGTGGTGATGGACTATTTTGGTGAAACATGTTTGTATCTAGATCGTGGCCCGAGGGAGGCGGAGGGTTCTGAGTCGGAATGACATGAGGTGGGGGTGGCATATGTACCGATTGTGCAGTAGGGATTGGGACGGACGAAGCTATAGTTTGATACGACCGAAAGACTTGGTCAAAGGCTCCATAAATCAAGGGTAGGGACTCAAACACTCACAATCCTTCGAAGTATTGTCAACATCCATCTCCTCTTCATTCCCGTCTTCACTGGAAAGTTCTGCCATGTCTTCGTCTTTGTCTTTTACTTGCCTGGGCTTACGCCGTGGACCTGGGGGGGAGGTATTGTCAGCTACATTTCGGGACAAATTGAAAGAGATACTGAACGCACCAGCACCAGCGCTCTTGTTTTTTGTTGAGCCCAAGGGATCATAACGCCGAGTGACTTTCTTAGTTGGAGCTTTGGAAGATGTGGGTTTGGGCTCCGACGGGGATTGTTGTGGAGCTAATAAGGATATGTTAGCGAAGTTACAAAGAGATGAACAAAGAAACGCATACGCTTCGCGGACTCATTTCTGAAGATGGACTCGAATTGCTCCCGCAGGGACGGTTTCAACGACGATGGCTTCACCGTACCTGTCGACGAAACCTGTGACACGAAAGGGACCGAAGGTTTGGATCCCTGAGCTATGGGGACAGGGATTGCAGAAGCGGGACGAGAAGACAAAGGGTTGGGTTGGGAGCTATCTGCAGAAGGTTTGGATCCCTGAGCTTTGGGGACAGAGCTCGCAGAAGCTCGACGAGAGGAAGAAGCGTTGGATTGGGAGTTATCTGTGGACATTGGGGTCTGACATCCCTTTGAGCTGGGTTACTTATAGTGAAGCTATACCAGACTCGTGGCCTTGAACTCGTGGATAATTCGATCGACATTCGAACAAAGAACTACTAAAAAGTGCAAGATATAGCTCCAAGACACGAGAAAATTAGATATTCAAGACTGCTCACCTTGAGGACAGGAAGACTGGGAGGGATCGCAGAGTAGTCAACACAAGAAGACCACGAACGCTCTACACGAGTGGAACGCAGGAGTAGAAAATGATAGTCAACACAAGAAGACTATAAGACGCTCAACACAAGTAGAACGCGAAGTAAACACAACAGTCGACACAAGAAGACTGTTGGCGACGCTCTACACAGGTAGAACGTGGTTAGGGACTGAGGTACCAAATTCATTTGTCATCGGTTGGTCTCAAGCGGCAAATTCCGAAGATCCTCATATGGATATTAGTACGTCACGCTTTTCTTCCTCAACCACCATACTCTGTCTGTGCAGAGAGTCGGTTCGCATCTGCTTGTGTAGATGTACTGTTTATTGCTCTCTGCATGTGTAGAGGCTTCTACTAACGGTTCTACTAACGGCCTCTACTAACGGTCTCACAGGTTCTTATTGCTACCCCTCTCACATAGGTTGAAGGTTCTCACTGTCCGAGCTGTCTACGGACATTTGGTGCGTGTGTCGTGCGTCGTTACACTTGCCGTCGACAGCAGGTTCTTGCTCTCTGTTTGTGCTGAGAGAATTTCAATTGTAAATTTTTTACATCGCGGCCGACACTCTGTCTGTACAGAGAGTCTCACTAATCCCCTTTTATTTTTTTCAGGTTTAGACACTTCTCCGTCCGTGGATCGACTGCGATTTGTATCACTAACATGAAAGGATATTTCTTCTATATCTACTTGCTTACTGGATGCTACTTCTCACTTGGAGTCTGGTTTATACCCTGTCTCATATCTTTGAGAGGTGGCTGCGCCACTTATGCCTTTTTTGCTCAAAGATGGTTGGTTTACTTTGTATACGACTAATACATCTTGGTTATGCTACTCAGAGTCATGTCTGGTGATTAAGTTTAAGGTTCTGAATTGACGAGAAAAAACTTGGTGAGTGCGAGAGAATGGACACACTGACAACTACAGACCAACATCCAAGTGTTTCTACTTCCCTCTTGACTCCTCTGCCTTTTTCCAATGCCCTCCTTCTACTATCTCCTCTTCTGCCCTTCTGTGCGCCGTATTTTGGCCGCGCCGCTCACTCGACACGAGAATAGCGGCTCCATATACGCTTTGCGACTCGGATACTCCTACACCTTCAAAATCGGCCAGACAAAGCGCCCGTTTTGTACCAGATTCGCAGAGCATTGTCGGCGCTGCCCTTCGAACGGCTATTCTGCCGAACGTAACTTGAAGTGCAGATACGCCAAAAAAACGGGTAAGCTTTTTCGTTTTTTTTTACGTCCGACTTCCTACCTTTTCCCCCGTCCGTCAAGAACAATTGGTGCATGCACTACTTCGAGAGATGGGTATGCAACGCACGCCGACGCCCTGCAACGATTGTAAGTTTATGTCTTCCCTTCTCCTTCTCCTCTTTCTTCATCCTTACTTCAGGTGGTACTTGCCACCGTGAATTCTTTCACCTTCCACCCGGGTTCGACGACGACTGCATCGACGACCTTCTCGTCTTTGCGAAATCGGTCGTCGAGTATCTATACTAGCTGCCGGTACAGTACCTCTCTTTTTCTTCTCACTCTTTGTTTCTGACGTTCGTCAGATTCCAATTGCATATCTTATCGCTTACCTGTTATGTATCTTGTACTTATCTTATCTTGGTCTGAGTTTGAATGTATTGCCGTCTGTCGGCCGCTGTCTCTTTGTAAAATTTCTTTCAAAGTTGTTTTATTAAAAAATGAACTATTCTACATCTGCCGAAGAACGGCAGGAGCCCATGTGTCCGTCACATTATGAGTCATGGGGGCGTGTCAACGGCCTTTATGGCCTTTGCATGTCAAAGGCCATGGCGCTTGCACCCTGTGCACCCTGTGCGTGTTAGGGGCTGATCTCATATGTGGCACCGAGACTTGGTTGATCGCAGGGTGACATAGGGATGATCAGACATTGTAGGTAGCAGAGAGGAGGAGGCATTATTGCTGCTAGGAGTATACTCCTTTACTTTATAGTATATATACCTTGTATAACCATCAGTATTAGTTAGAATCCAATCTTAGTTGTCATAGGACACATTGTTCTATTGATCCTACTTTCCTGGTACATCAGGAAAACAGCCCAAAGATAATGCCCAGGAATGATCAATAGTTATCAGTAATTATTGATCATTCTGGCCATTAGTGAGTTATTGGCATTATTGATATTGATAATTACTGAGAATTCTATAGCCCCCTTGTGTAATTACTAGAACATTACCTGGAATTCCGACGCATTAATCAACACTTTATGATAACTTATGAAGTACTTTCACTGTTCCTTAACACACATATAATATTACAATTGATGAAAAAAGTCATATTTGGACTACCTACAAATACATGCATTCAGGTAAAATAACACAAGTGTAACAATTCGAGCCAGCTTGAAGTCCTTTTCAACCAAATTGAAAAGGGTGCTGGATACCGAAAAGAAAAGGGTACTAGATAGTTACCAGTATGTTAAATGAGCCTCGGAATCGCGAGAAGATGAGTTGGAAAAGAAAGGGGTGTGAGTGATATACACAAACAGTTCGGAGAGATAGAAATGGTACTCACAATGGCGGGGATCTTTCATGAGTGAAAATGACGTGTATAAATGAGTAAAAACAATGCCTACAACTGAGTGATGCAGAACGGAGGAACTACAAGCAAGCAAACATACCTTGAGATCGGCTTCCCAAGATTTCCTGCCCTAATAGCAAAAATAACATATCTCTTCATTTACTTGAGTAGGTAAATGCGTAGCCAGAAACCACTCACGACTTTTAGGACAGCAAAAAAAAAACAGAAAGTAAACTGGCGGGGTGGGACTCCCAGAACTATCCACCTCCATCTCCTGCCAATGTCACAATTTAACCTAGGTAGCAGGATACTTGGATGCCTATGGTCAACAAAAGAAAACGCAGTGAGATTTTGTGTAGAAAAATAATAGGTAGTGTCAAGTGAAGTCGTTGGTACACACTGGGTGTGGTAGTAGGTGGTAGGAATCATGGTCAATGGTGGTGGCATTTAGCGGGGCAGTTGGTGATTAGAAGGGGACATGAAGAGTGGTGGTAGGTGATGAAGGAAGAACGAAACACTGAGTTTTGAACTTGAACCAAAGGTCACGAGATTTTGGATCTCCGCTTGAATAGGTTCACATGACACCTGATTTCCTTGACCCCGCGGCCGGAAAATGTAAAAACCTGTCTTTCTGGACAGTTACTTCCCCATTCGAGCCATTCCTTAAAAAATGTTATCATCCGAGTTTTATTAGTCGGTAGATAGGTAGGTAGAATACACGGTTACCGCAATAAGCATGGTGCCAGAAACGGCACAGCCGGAATCAGTCGGAGAAAAGTTGACCCAGTCTCATTGACACATGCCGCATGCACGTGTAGCTCCCAAGCCTTGTCCAATTCATTCCAAGTCAACAATAACATCATGTCCACTGGCCCGTAGATTTTGAATTGTCTACAGTATTGAAGTGGCCAGAAATTATTGACAGTTATTGATAATTACATATAAGTTATAAAAAACTAGTAAGAATAGCCTGCATCTCATGAGGGTTCAATGTTTTTATAGACTTAAACACTGCAAATCACTTACCTGTGGCATGTTCTATCCTTCTTCTCAATCACAGAAACCTGACCAGTGTTGTTCTTTTTTGTTTGATTTAACCTTGTCTTCATCTGGAGACTGGCATATCTTTATTGACACATTTCATATATGTAAGTATTCCAGATTGCAGAACTTCTGCCAAATAAAGCTTGGCAGATTATTCCACAAGCCTGGACTGTGATCTCAATGATCAAGAACTTAGGTATAATTCATATAATTGCTCTCTAATACTTCATAATTATAAATGAAGGATCGGAATGCTCGAGAATTACTGATAATTATGAGAGTTATCTGGCTTATTCAGAATTCCTTGATATTATCAAGAGATTATCAGAAATTATCTTTGTGCAGTTTTCCTGATGTAGGCGACGACTTGCTTATTCGCACCACTCTCGTTGTCGACTCAGCTCCAAAGGCTGTCTATCTTGCGATTCTCCTTGGTTTCCATACTAGTTCCATTCTTCTGGCTTCTAGGCTCGTAAGTCTGAGTCGCCAACACTAGGTTCCTGGTTCCTCGTATCTGTGGCTATCGTTATTCCCACGAATTGCAGTCTGATATAGGCTTATATCGACTAGTCACACTACTCTCGAGGCTTAGAGGGTCAGGTTCCATCGCACGATCGCTGTCACTCCCCAACAGGTTGCCTAGGTTAGGCAAGGGTGTATTGCTTTTAGGTCAGGTCGTGACAACAACATTAAGTAAATAGGGATCTCATAAACAATCGGCACAACATGGGCACAGTAGTGACGGTATTACAACCACTTTTGGACAGAATCCCATTGACACAAGGAATCCCGTTCGGTTGCCCTCAATCCTTGATCCAGGGCATTTTAATTGTTTTAACGCTTGATGTTAAACAAACACGATTAAGAGAACTTATATACATACATAGCGCTATAAGTACAGTAAAAGGTAACATACTGAGTAAAAAAATTCCACTCTTGAAAGCTCGGTCATTAGCTGACACGCAACACACAAAATCTTGACACGCAAGTCCAAAAATTTGTGTGCCTTTGCGTGACATTTGCGTGTTGTTGAAATGCAAGTGACACACAAATGACACGCAAAGTCACGTGAGGTCCAAAACCTTGCGTGTTGCGTGTCAAAATTTGCGTGTCAATTGCGTGTCTTTGCGTTCCTTTCATAGGAGCTTATATTAGAAGTTTTGAACATGATGAATGGTGCCAACTATGGGATTAAGTGCTGAGAAACACTGAGCTGAATGCATTTGACTGATTAAACTAAAAATCATAACAAGTTCAATGAAGAAAGTTAAGTTCTGTAACTTGATTACCATAGAAATAAAGGAAAAATATGATGTTTAAATGTTTAAAAGCTAAAATGTCTCAACATTACACAGTGGAAGTTGGCACCGGTAGTAGGACTAACCATTTGTTGAAATTGATTACACACTTACACACATAAAGTATTAGTGTTATTAGACACTATAAAATTAGCTATGATGTGAATAGCATATTTTACACTTGTATGTTAATATTATATTCTAAAAAACTCGACACGCAAATATCTGACACGCAACACGCAAATTTCGACACGCAACACGCAAATTTTGACACGCAAGTCACGCACGACACGCAAATTTCCAGGTGCCGGAGTCTAACCCAAATGTGAAACAAAAGACTATTTTTTTTACTCACCGGTAGTAGTCAAATTGCCTTTACGAAGAAGAATCGTGCCTTCCGGGTTAGTGATTTGAGTGGGGGCATGGGATACGTCCCTGTAAAAAGAAACAAAAAAAACCGTTAATTTGTCTCCTCGTTTGGTTCAGATGAGACATCCCAAGGAAGGTAACATACCAGTAACGTTCTTCATTTTGCCAACAACCCAAACGTCTCCAGGGACAGGAGAAGTGATGGGAGGAGCAAAGACATCCAAAGCAGCACGTTGCTCGATAGGGCTAGCATACCCGAGAGTAGCGAAAGCGGCAAGAGTAGCAAGAACAAGCTTGTTTGGCGAAAAACATCGTTACAAAAAAGATTATGTGGTTTTCGTTGTCTTGGAAAGAACGTATGCCACGGGATCCGAAGCAAAATTAAATCGCGTAAACTTGCCGTTATTTTCAGTTGCCGCGAACTTATTATGTCATTTCTTGTGCTGGCAGAACTCTTTCGGCGTGACATGTGACAAGACAAAAATTGCGAACTTCGTTCCACCTCCGCAAACTCAGTGTTCAACAACAAACCTCTTGAGACCATCTATCAAATTTATTTCATTCCATACTACATATGTACTTCTGACTCAAACGCAATGTAAAAATCCTAACAATATATTCCATTTATGTGAATATATGATTACAAACATCGAGTGCTTGGGCACAATTGGTGAAAGATTCCCTACACAATACACATTAGAATCCAACTGCCTCTATACCAATTTTATAACATGTCATCATCAAGAACACAAGTGGTGGCAAGTAGTACTTAGCAAGATTTAAGCATGTGTTGTTTAGTATGGCAGTAAACTGATGCCCACAACAATGATGACATGGTGTAAATTTTTGCAAATTCATGTGGAGGTCAGTTCAATGGTAATGTGTATTGTGTAGATCATATTTTTGTCAATTGTGTTCAACCACTTGGTGCTTATAATCATATATTTGCATAAATGGAATATATCATTAGAATTTTTACATTGTGTTTGAGTCAGAAGTATCTATGTAATATGGAATAAATCATAAATTATAAATTTGACAGATGGTCTCAAGAGGTTTGCCGTTGAACATTGAGTTTGCGGAGGTGGAACAAAGTTCGCGATTTTCGTCTTGTCACATGTCACGCCGAAAGAGTTCTGCCAGCACAAGAAATGACATAATACTGTATAATTACGACCATAAGTTCATTGATGTCAAATTTTCTGGCCAAAAAAAAAGCAAAATAAATCGCAAAAATCAAGAAAAAATTAAATCCGCACTCAGAAAAAATCGCCTGTTACGCGTTACTGAACTTACGGTCATAATTATACAGTAAGTTCGCGGCAACTGAAAATAACGGCAAGTTTACGCGATTTAATTTTGCTTCGGATCCCGTGGCATAAGAACGGGAGGGTTCGCAAAGAGCTTGGAAGCTGGATTAGACGGGAATGGTCGTAGAGGGGGAAGGAAGGGAAACGGATGGTCGGCTCATGTTGCTTGTCTGGTTTTATATAGCTCCACTTCGATTCAGCGGCAAGTTGAGTCTAATTTGATGTGACAAGTTGGAGAGGAGCACGTATATGCCACGGGATCCGAAGCAAAATTAAATCGCGTAAACTTGCCGTTATTTTCAGTTGCCGCGCACTCTTATGTCATTTTTTTGACCTCAGCAACACACTTTCAGCGTGACATGTGACATGTCAAAAATCGCAAACTTGTTCAGGCAGCGAACATTTATGATATATGTATCTTATATGATAAAAAACAATCTAAGGCTCCATTCTACAACAGGGATACTTAAGATAAGGCCATCCATGCGAGAGAATTAACTCATATCTGATTAGGAAATAAAGATCATTTCTGCTATCCGACCCTAAACCACTTGCCCGTTTTTTTTTTTCAGCTTGTATACTGTGGCAGCTCACTGCCACCTTCATGGAAGTCATCACGGCATATTGCTGACCCGCAGCTTGTTCGTCGCAAGCTGGCCAATTACTCTATAAACTAAATAGCAACATCTAACCTAAAAAAGTAACTCATGAGCCCAACTCACGAGCCCAAAATAAATGAACTGCCTACTTTGTTATGATAAACAATGTCACGGCATGATTTTCTCTTCCTCTGTTATGCATTTCCCATTGCGTCGAGAAGAACAGTCGATGCTCAATTATTTCTACGTGCATGAATACCAGTTACCTACTATGTATTCAATTAAATATTTACTGTCACACTAAACAACACCTAAATCTAAAGGTTTGCCGCCTGAACAACAAGTTCGCGAATGTGAGCCGGAGTTGCGATTTTTGACGTGTCACATGTCACGCTAAAAGTGTGTTGCCAAGGCCAAAAAATGACACGATAGTTCGCGGCAACTAAAAATCACGGCAAGTTTACGCGATTTAATTTTGCTTCGGATCCCGTGGCATACACGTAACATGTGATGGCGACAGGGTTTATCCACTTACCCGTCGCAATTTTCGCAAACATCAAACGAAGAGGGTCCGTTTTGAATCGGCCTCCGCCGCCAAAGCGAACTCTTGTCTTGAGAAAAGTCAGGTGACCTGCCTCGGGTTTCCGAATCCACACGCACGTACAAAGAGGTCTCTGGTGTCGCCCAAACCATTGGAGGTGATATATTGATACACCATCCGGGTATGATATACGAGACTCGAGAGCTCCGTATGTATAAAGTCAGTTCTCGACAGCTGATGCATTTCTGTATTGTTGGTCCCGTGGTGCACAAGCACATCAGACACGCTGAAACGGAACAGAACGTTAACGTGCGCTGAGGGCTTATGGCATTATTGACTTCAGATTAGACTCAGACACGACTGACATGCTTGACAATGAGGTCGTGCTACGTGTCCTACATGGTTGAAGCAGACCAAATTTTGATCCTTGAGGAATTATCCCAATCTTCGAGTGACTCGATTTATGGAAACCGCAGATTGATGAAAATGGAAAGAACAGCTGCAGTGAGAACGTCTACATCTACATCCTATCAAACACCGCCAGGAAAGAATCGAATTCATCATTCCCATGAAACATGATGCACAAACACTAAACCATCATGACAAATTCAAGCCGCACTGATCCAAAAAATTCCAGATGTGTTCCGGACGTATCCCATTCAGAACTTCAGCTCAGCGATATCGAGTGATCAATCATGCAGAATCATGATCGTGTAAATAAGCATATACATCCAGTGGCGGTTTTCAATCAGAACTATCAAGATGGTTAAAAAAGTTCAGGCTTTTCTTAGTTTCACTTGACTCATATGTCGGTCTGGCTGAGACTTATGACATCGCTGGGAAGAAGGCGGGATGTCGCGACAGTCACGACTCTAACAGCTGAGGCTTAAGAGGAAAGGATTCGAGGTCCAAAGAGAGAACAGACAGCCAGAGAGTTCCAACATGAACGAAAAAAAACTCAAGCCTGAACTTACCTGAGGTCAGATTTTACAAGACGCCTGAACTTATCCGAGAAAATGTTCTCAAAATGTGAGCATTTGACCAAGACATAATCCTACCACCCTCGTAAGCCGCTACTATAATGGCTAACGATACAAAACTAAAATCCCCGAAATACATACTATAGTGTCAATAAAAGAAATGTACTGAATTTTTTCATAACGAATGGCTACAGAAGTTTTGTCCGAGTAAAGATATCACTACGCTCGGGAACTATATTGAGGGGGGGGCTCATCGATATCCTCAACACGATCTGACAGCATATCGGAAGCGTCTCGTTGTTCCATTCCCCCATCATCATCAGAAGAAACAGCAGTTTGTGATGGCCAGGATTCTGCTTTTGCTATCGTGGGATCGTGGGGTGTTCCAGATATCGGAGGATCAATCTTGGACTCATGCGAAAGATGAGAGTCCCGATTTGATACATATTCCAAGTCGGAATTCACACTCCTCCTAGTGGGAGGTTCCCTTTCATCGCCGACTTCAACAAAAGTTTGGCAAGTCGATTCCCTCAGGAGGCTGGGCTTCTGAGGGACACGGATGTAATGAGGAGTGGTTATGTTTGCCTGGCTGTTGGTCTCTTGAGTCACCGACTCAGTAGGAACCTGTTTCCGTCGTCGCAAGCGTCTAATTAGATAGAAAAGAGTGATAATCATCATAATTATCACACCCCCAAGAATACCACCGACAATTGCTCCGATATTTTTATGTTGAGTGTTCCCACTTGGAGCTGAGGTCGTGACGGAGGTGATGGAAATCGTGGATGTGAACCCTCCCAAAGTGGAACTGTTAGAAGAAGTTCAAGAGAGAACGAGTTCTTTCAGAACACCTGATTACTGACCTCTGTAGCAAAGTGTCGACGCTTGAAAAAGTGGGTGTGATCTGCGCCTCGGGCTGCGAGCTGGCCGGAGGGGTAACAGAACTAAAGGATTCTCTATGATAAAAAGCTTTACGTCTCGATCTAATAAAAGTATCCATTTACTTACGAGGACGTAAAAATGTCACCTTGGAGCCCTTCAGCTAGGCTGTTACTAACTGCAGCAGTACTAATACTTGTCCCCAAAGTTAGTTCTGGGAGTAGTACTATGTCATCCAAAGCTTCCAAGACTTATACGCACATATCTGAGCTTGATGTTGTGGTCTGAGCAC
Source organism: Dendrothele bispora CBS 962.96 (assembly GCA_004369135.1). Lineage (NCBI taxonomy): Eukaryota > Fungi > Basidiomycota > Agaricomycetes > Agaricales > Dendrothele > Dendrothele bispora. Next base: position 22,301 of record ML179964.1, on the reverse strand, counting down.
TTCTTTCAGATGTTTCAGAATGGGAGGTACTGGATGTGGTCTCTAATGTAGAGCTGGGGAATTGGAAAGACGAGAATAATGGTGCTAGTGTGGTTGTACGTTGCGATCCATCAGTTGATGTGGTTCTATGTGGAGCGAATGTGCTACTATCAAGAAATGTTAAGTCGAGAGACATGAAGACCGTGACGACGTCGCATACTCAAATTCAGTGATTATTTCGGTAGAAAATATTATATCCCTAACTGAAAGTGATTTCATCCCTCTTCGAGAGTTGGTTGAGAACACATAATTTACGTAGCCGGGAAAAAACTCACCCCTGAACCTTTGAAAAGTCATGTCGCAATACGTGAGGCGAGTTCGATGGAAGAACCAGCAGCCTCAAAATATGACTTTTGGGTGTAGTTGTCGCACAATATAAATTCGAGTTTGAGTCCGATAAGTTGAGACCTCATACGCACAGAACATACCAACATACCGGAGAAAAGCACTAGATTGCATGATTCGACGGTCACGGTAGGGAATGTCAAAGTGAGAGTTTCAAAACGAAGGGAATGGTCGTTCTTCAGAAGACGCTGGAACACGGCAGGGGCGTTTGATGAGGGAACCTGTCTATTAGACTTATGAACATTAAGTGTTTTGTAATCTTCAAGGGATCAAAAACAAACAATGAGCTACAACCTAAGGAATCAGTCACGATGGCACGGTGAAACATATTTACTGAGTAGTTTCCATCAGAGATAAAAGAAGCTCAGGCTGATCAGCATTTTTAGAATCTAGATGACCTGACATAGTGCAGGAAAGACTCTTCCATAGGTTTGTTCAAATTTCTGCCTTAAATACCACGAACCGACACGGAAACGAATAGCTGACCGAAAACAAGCATAGTTTAGTCGTAAAATACTTAGTTTGGACCAGTTATGAATAGGGTCCAACCGTTATAAATTAAGAAGGCTGATGTAGAAAAGCGTTTCTACCCCTGAATGATGAGAACATCTTTTCGAGGTCAAAGCGGGATTATTCTATCCAGCAACCCCTATGACACGATCAACCGGGTTGCTTATTTAGCAACCCCCAAACTTTCTCGCCGTCAGGCCGGCCTCGTGGTCGGCGACGCCGAGTATTCACCAGATGACGTGATGACGTGGTGCTGCATTTTTTCTTGCTCCTCCACCATTCACCTTTTTTTTGTCCGTAAGACTTACTGACGTAAACCTGCTAGTGGGACACCGATCCGTAATCGGCATCTAACTCCCTCATTCTTGTGTCTTTACACTCCATTTTTTTCCATGAACATGTATATGATCTACCTGTATATTCATATAATTACTTGGACAAGAGCTCACCACAAAAAAATCAGAGAAAAGAATTTGTAACTTTTCTTGGCGTGAGAGAATTGCAAGGTAATGGGACAGAAAACTATGACCACCCCGCAAGGCGAGTTATTGATAGGTTGGACTTATTTCACATACAGAGGAAACTTATAGCATGGCTGGATGCTATGTACAGAGAATATAGGCATAACAATGGAAGAATGAAGTACAAACGACGATATAAAACATGCTTTCTTTGGTGGGAAAATGAAGAACTCAACATTTTTTGGTGGTTATATGCACGAAAGCAGCACGAGATTACTTGGAAGTGTGCCAATACAAGGGAACATGGTCAGAGTACCTCAAACAAACCTGAGAAGAGGGGAAAATCTACTTGAAGGACCTCTACATTGAATTTTCGGCTCTAAAAGTAGCTTGAGGTTCATTTTTCGAGGCTTAAATTTATAAAACAGATCACAAATACACCAATTTTGGATATAGAGAATAAAAATTGTATCATAATGTAGCTACAGGTACTAGCTTTAAAATGAGTCCACTCCTGAAGAAAACGGATGAGTATTTCCAGAGCAAAACGTTTTGGACTGGTACCGATTGTGTCCCGTTACATGATCACGTGCAGTAAGCTTGAGGGGACTTAAGGTGCAAATTCATGCAGGGCAATCATTTTAAGGAAGAACGAATTCGAAATTTTGAAAGATATTTGTCACACGGTCGGTGGCAAATTCCACACTTATGCCAGGCCCCGTTTTTGACATACTTATTACTATACCGCTTGATTTTGCTCTATTTTGCTCGATTTCGCCACATAAATAACAGGTCAATAATATTCAGTTAGTTCCCATACCACGACATATGTACAGTGTTACTTTAATAAAAAAAATTAAGTACTACTTACAAGAACGCGATGAAACCATATTGTGCCCACTACCGACAATAAGCCAGGCTACGAAAAAACAACATTAATTGCATACCTTTATCCTTGCCTATCCTAACTATCTGTATGTCGTGTGTTAGTATATGCCTCTATGCACGTTGTGGGTGAATATATGCATCGAAAAAGGAAGGCATGACAGGACATTCCCGTTTCTATATTGGCCTATAACAGAGCAGAAATAAATAACCTCCAAAAACCGTGGATGAATACATACCACATATTATTTTCACTCATCCATGTGAGTCCATGATGTATAGAATGAATTTCAATATATGGTAATGTACCAGTACTCCGATTCATCATCTCTTTCAAGGTAACTAAGCTATTTGTAACTTGTTATGTACGACCAGAAAAAATGGGAAAAGGCAGGTGCAGGGCAGGTATACCAAGGTATGCACAAAGGCAAGACACTAGAATGCCGAAAATAATCACTTTATATGATAGTTACCCTGTTGTTTGATTTCAGTGTGATTGAATCTCTCAGCCATTTGAGGCTCAAAAATAGTCACAGTGTCTCAAATTGATCAATGAGACAGGGAAAGCGAGAAAGAAACTGAAAGAAATCAGATTGAATAGCAAAATCTCTAAGAGGCCCGTTAATGTGCGCTATATCCGAGTGGAGCATGAGAAAAACTTGGGAGGCTTTGCAGCCGGCAGACCTCAGAATTGATTAATTTCATCCAGTGAGCTAACCCTCTTATCTCAGAAGAGAGATGCCAGCATTGACAATGAAAAATACTCTGAAATCTATGCAATTTTCGGCGGGAGTCAGATGAATTTATCAGTGCTCAGGTTCAACTCTTGACAAATGTTGTATTATCTAGCGTGTTGACAAAATCTTAGTACCGAAGACAATGCCTCACTTCACTGCTACCGTGACAGTTGACTTAGATGCGGTAATGCAACTTGGCGGAAATTCTCAGTTTCGTACAAACACTCGGGAAAAAAGTGCTATAAAAGTTTGCGCACGTTGCCATGTCTGACTGGCCGCAATAGGTGAAACAAAAATTTTCTGTGAGATTTAATTACATCTCCATGAATGAGAACGACACCGCGCTGGAATTGAGGATAAAAAAACGGCGGGAGACAATGAGCCGAATGGAGCGGAAGTGACACCATTTGGTGACCACGAGGCCGGCCTGACGGCGAGAAAGTTTGGGGGTTGCTAAATAAGCAACCCGGTTGATGCTGGGGTTGATTGTGTCAGAATAATCCGTCAAAGCGTGGCCCGAAACGGGAACGTTTTTCGTTTCCGTGAATAATGCAATGGGAAGATGAAGTGGGTCATCGCTGCTCGTGCCAGCATGCCGTTAGTTCCGGCATCTACTGTTGCCGAACAAATCTTGAGAATTTATGATGCCGCTCAATACAGCAGAGGATCACAGCCTGAGTGCGGTCTGTAGCAGCGGTCTGTAGTAGCGAGTCCTTCTGAGATGATGTATCTGTGTTGTGTTAAGTGTTCTTCAGCCTCTTTGATTTTCTTCCTGGGTGAGTTAGTAGCAATTTGGCTCCGTAGGTTAGTTCTGGTACCCGGCGAGGGTTGCGGGCTTTCTAGGGAGGGAATTTGGGACGGTGTCCGGGACATAATTGGATTGGGTGTATTACTGTTGCACCTACACCTAGGTGTATTTTGATGAAGTTTTTTGTGGGTGAGGTGGGTAGTGGGGGAACTTCTATTGCACTAGACTATGATGCGGACGTCCCGAGCTCTTTTCGAACCGTGGGAGAATTGGAAGTAGTATAAGATCAAGGAGCGCGCTCACATACTTCTCGATGTGAAATCTTGTGGTTTGAAAAAGTTTTTTATGTAGCTTGATTGACCCAGGCTCTTATAGTACTTATCATGGCTTTCTGGACAGCGGTTTCCCTGGTATATTACTCAAAAAAGGATTCGACAAAGTACTACCGCTACACTTCCTGTGAGATGAAAATTTAAAAGAACGGAAGGTGATGTAAAGGAGTTCTGTTGAACCGAAGAGTAGGTCAAAAGTCTTATTTCTACACGCTCAGGAAGCAGTAACTACGGTGGAAGGAGCCGGAGTGGCTGAAGTTTCGGAATGTTTTCATTGGGCGGAACAGTGTCTAAGTCGCTTTCATCTTCTTCAAGGTCAGATTTAGACGAGCTAAAACCGTAACCTTCAGTCTCGGGGCCAATTTGAGTATTTTTAACATTTAATTTCGACTCGCGGAGGTCTGTAATAAGAGTGTTCTCTGTTTCCTCGGTGAGAGCCGTTGGAACGGTGGAAGGAGGGACGGGGTTTCTCTGTAGAGGCGCCCTGTCGTGAAATCGGGAGATTGAATCCGATGGAGCGATGGATGTTCCGTCTCCATCCCAATCTGACGCGGACTGCTGGGAAAAGCGCTTCGCGGCAATGAAGAGGGTCGGATCTGAATCCCGATACTGAGGGTTTTTGAACGGCCAATTGCTTTGGATTGCAGCTTTTTTCCGTCGCAAGAGCCAGAAAAGAATCAGAATTAACACGACCAAAAATCCAAGAGCTCCAAAAACACTGCCGAGTATTACTCCCAGAGGGGTAGCGCTGCTCCCAGACACCGTATTGGATATGACGGCAGTCTCGGTGGTGGTGGTACCGCTTAATATTATTGTTAGAACGATCATTGCAGACGGTAAAAAAACTTGATTTACTTCTCCGAGCTGGTTACAGTTGATAAGATTGGAGTTCTACAAACGGCAAGAAGAAGTATCAGTAAAAACTCCACGAGGAAAGAATTGTTCCTTGCCCAGAATAAAGTACATCCGATGTTAGAGTTAATGTCTGGGAACCGGATCGGAGCGTAACAACAGTTGTGTGAGATTGATTCACTTCAGAATGAATGGTTGTAGTTTCCTCTTGCGCGGAGCTGGAGGATATGGAATTGCCTAGAGGGGTTGAGGTGTCTGGCGAGGATAAAGTAGTCTGAATAGAAGTGAATTGGGTTCTTGAAACCCAGGTTAGCTTGGAAATCTGTGTGCGTTTCGGATGGAACGTACTCTTCAGACGAAGAAGATGGATCAGGAGATTTCGCTGTTGAACCTGGTGTTACAGCGGTGACTAAATTGCTCCTTCCTAATTCTTTAATCGGAAGAACTTGGCGGGCTTTTTTGGGACGGCGCTTTCTATTGCCATTATGATCAGAAACATTACTTCCTCCGTGACCAACAGAACCAGAGGCAGTGTAACCACCAAAGTAGAAAACTCTGTGTCTAATTAGCGACAATCGATTTCAAACAACTATTTCCATACCCAGGTTGTGTCACCATTAAGTTGAGTGTTCCCGAACGCGAATTTTTATCCACAAGGTACTGGTCCCACTTCGTTGTTTTGTCTGATGCGAGTCGTCCCACTACAGCATCGACATTATCCCCGTCGGGAATGATGAGTATTCCAACGTATGAGTCCAGTTGATCTTGAGGCTCGATAGTCCAGCTCACTGTAGCAAGTTGGCCAGTAGTTACAGTGGACGCTGGTGCTGCAATATCCATCCCCCATGCCAGTGAACTGTGGAGTAACGCGGCGAGCCTAAAACCAATGGTCAATATTGTCAACCAAAGCCAAAGGTTTAGTCCATACCAATACCACAACGCCATTCCATAAGTTATAGTAAAAAGAGCGAAACTAGTGGGATCAAGAGTTGAGCGTGAAATGGGATCATTTCTTCTTCACTAACCTTTTGAACAAGCCTGTTCCTCGTTGGCATGAATTAAAAATGGAACAGACGTTTGAACGGTGAGTATTTTCAGCTAGAGCCTGATATCAATAATCATAGAAGCTGATTTGATGAATTGATATACACATACTTTGAAACGCGGGTTCAATGCTTCTGCGATATTCAGATTATTGATCATCAAGTAGGTGTAGATGGGAAAAGACCTTGTAAGCTGCATCGACACCGAGACGAACACCTCAAGAGAACGGCATAAGTCGATACGCTACGCTTTTCCGGTCTCATATGAGCAAAGGAAAAGATCAGTGGTTAACAGCTGTCAGCTATTGATTGATTCCGTTCTTCGCACCCACAGTGATCATCATTTGATGTGGGTACACAACGACCAGTGTGGACGTCCAGTGGAACAATTCTCCCGCGAATAACGTATTACCCAGACAGTTGAGGCTGGTTGGGATCATCATCTCCCTTCCCAGTCTTAATAAGGTTATGCATTTTCAACAACTTCTCGGGTTTGACAGTTCTTAATGTGCTTTCCTGAACCATCAAGTCGTAACGGAGCTTTTAAATGAACGGTTTGTTGCCGGGCTTGTCCGAATTTCTTACTGGTACGATTCAGACCCTCTTGTACATGCCAAAAAAAGCCGGGCAAGTCAGGGTCTAGACGCATAAAAGTCACGATGCGGTGACCAAAAACTTGCGTGTAAAAATGATTGACCTCGTAATACCCATCTAATGTCAAAAAAAAAAAAGTCAGAAACGATTGAATCACCAGATCCTTATATCTATTGGTATGGCCAAAATAGTTGACTACAGGACTACAACGTTGTTAACGCATCGCAGAGCCTTGAACCAGCTTCTATCAGCATCTTGCCGAATAATCGTAATCACAGGACTAAGATAGGACCTTGGGCCTTAAGATTAAGTTTTTAAGGTCAGGCCCCCTCTTTGTAAACATTCTCAGTTTGTGTTCAAGCCTTTCAAACGGTTCACCGACTGAGTGTAACCCTAGACCTGTTTACAAGAACCCATTATCTCTTTCAAGTCATGTATCCGATAAGTACGTTTTTCCTTGCTTCCCACTTCTTCTAGACCCATAAAGGAAGCTAAGATAGATAATGAGTACTTTCTCATATCATTTTAGCCAAAATAACATGAAGTATATCATAATGTTGGTGCTAACGACTGTATTACCTTTCGCAGGAGAGATATTGAAGTCGCTCGTCTTCGGTCCGCATTCTGTCGTTGAGTTCATTTTTACAGCTCTGCTTCTATTCATGCGGTCACTCGTAGAGGAATTCCGCCACAAGAAGCTATGTTGGAAACAGAAGTCTATCGAATCAATTTGAATGTAACCCTAACCCTTGAAACGAAGGTCGTGCCAATATACTATTGAGACCCCACCACATATTCAGGCGGTGGCTCGTCCATAAATTCCCTTGTCCAGGACAGATCATGTCCATTCGACCTCCGAATTTGCTCCACAATCACTGACAAAGCAGCCCTCAAATCCTGAACGTCGTTCGAAGTTGTAATAGCTCCTTCGAGCTCCCTCAGTTGGGCACGGACATCATTCGAGTCTTCTGTAATGTATGTTTGGTGTGTGGTAGATGGAGAAATAGGAGATGATTCTGTTGGACTGGGATGAGGCTCGCTGAATGTTAGATATGACTCCGAACGAGAACGAAGTCCATGGGACAAATTCGAGTCACTGTTTGTCGGTTCGGTGAGAACCTCCTTCTCGTCATGGGCCGGGGAGGTCAAATACCCCGACGTGTCTGAGTCAAGCTCGGGTATAGTGAGAACAAGTGCTTGGTTTGGCTTGCTCTTAGTCTTCAGGAATTTGTCCCTGCGCCGACGTCGTAGAAATATTATTATTAGACAGGTGAGGACGATGGCAATTCCACAGCACCCGAGGACAATTCCAACAATGGCTGCAGTATTTTTTGTCCGGGTCGCCATTCAAAGAGGCTTGTAGAGATGTAGTAGAAGGCTCAACACTGAGTGTGGTCGATATTGAACTGTATTGTTTAAGATTGAGTGACCGAACTCCTGTGACATCTCCTACTGAAATGCTTACCTTGACGACAAAGAAACAATACTTGTGCTAGTAGATGACATTGACGTTAATAATGGTATGGTACTTCCAGAACTAGTTCTCGTCGAGATTGAGGTAGAGCTGGAAAAATCGGTTTTGAAAATTACTACACAAAGTATGGAGTAGCTACTCACGTCGATGATGGTTGAGGTTCAGTGTTTTCGGGAATGTTATTGATTGTACCTTCAGAAAAAGACCTAGGTTCTGCAGTCAGCTCTTTTTATGGTGTCGTATCTACTGGATATTGATTTTTTCGACCTTCCCTACTTACACACTTGAGCTCGATGTCACAGTGGTCTGCGCAGGACTTTTTCATTCGTGGATGTTTCGATAAAAGACTTATCCGGTGGAGTAGCAACAGGGCTGAAAAGCGACAAGAATGGTAAAGAGAGTGATGGTGGGGTTGGTGGGTGGTGGAGGAGGAGGAGGAGGTGATGGTGGTGGCATGGTAGGTATAGAGGGGGGTAATTCTCCATTTCTATTCTTTTCCACGTTCACGAAAGGTTGGAGGGGGGAGCCCGTTTCCACTATGCTATACTCAAAAGCCAACTTTGTGAAGTAGAAGAGAAGAGACTCACCCCCGGGTATCAGGTTGTCCGTTTGCAGAATGACACTCTGAAAGCAAAGCTAGTAGTGTGAAAATGGTGCTTTTAGATCCGAAATTCGTATCAGCAGAGGCATGTGTCGATCATCATAGCTTGAGTCGACATACCGTAGCAAGCAGTTGAGATGCATGGTTTGTGTTCGCAACAAGTAATGGCCGAATGCGATGATGATTTTTTGAAAAATTTAGAACATTGGGAAAGGAATGGCAGTGGGGGCGGGAGGAAATCTGCAAGCGGTGCTAAGGATGATTTTATGGGGCAACTTCCCTGGCTCGATCTATTGTTGATCATGATGAACGTGATTCATGGTTCCAGATACCCACTGACACCGAAGCGAATGGAACCGTATTTAAACTTAAGGACAACTGTCTACCGATTCCTAGAATTCGAAAGCGACTCGCGCGGTCGGAACAACGTCGAGATAGCTGTGACGACAATTGCGTCTCGTTAATCTACATTTTACGAACAAGACGTTGCTAAGATCCTTTGAAGCCATGTGTGTTCATGCATGATTAGAACAGTATTACCAGGTGCCTGTACTCGAACATCATCTCATATGAAGCAAACAGACACACGGAGACCAAATACATTTCATTTATAGATCTGACACGCTAGATCCCTTGCGGATGTAGAGCGGTGGATATGAGGTTGCATATGTCGATTTTATTTTGTAGAGAAGCCTTTCATCAAGTAAGAAAACAGTTTAACTTGGTGCATAAGTAATGACACCGTGGAGGTCACCTGAGAGAGATGGAGTGTAATTACCTGCAGAAAAGGGTTAGTAGCGATTATCATGTAAGGTCACCGCCGTCTTGATATCATATATATCAGTACCTTTTGGAGGGGCCGAAACTTATTTTCGGTGAAAGCGTTACAGCTTCATTCGTCACTTTCACAGCATCTTGGCTAGTCAATAAATCAGAATCAGATGATTTGCGAATAGCAGAGCTTCAAAGAGAGGGGCACTTTCCAAAGGTTAAGACAGCTATAGCCTATATAACTTGAAGAAGAAAGCTGTAGCGAGGAAGATGAATATGATGTTGTCGTTCGCGACACGGTGGTAAGTAATTAGTAGGCAAAGAACGAAAGGAGATTAAAAGACATATTACCATGTAGGATTGGATGTGAGCATAGTTTAGTGACTATGATGCATACATGACAACTGTCCCGTACGTCTTCTAGCCTCTGTAGACTGTACAGTCTTTAATTCGATTTTCGAACTCCGCCGGATTTATCTGAGCCGGCAGAGCCGCAGCTGGGTGAGGGTCTGTTCTTAAGATGCATTTGGATCAGGTGATGAGAATCTTGCGTACAGCTTGAACTCATTTCCTTCTTACTCAAATTTCGATTGCCTTTATCTAATGTACAGCAGTTACGCTTCAGTATAATCAGGAGGAACCTCAAGTTCCATCTCATTCAAATCATTTGAGGCGACATCCTGCTGCCCCATCCTCCATCCACTATCTTCATGAACCCTTACTCTCCGTCTATGTTCCTCGAGCTCACTGTCGCTTTGCTGCCAAAGCCGATGACCGCCGCGAGTAGCCGGTCGTTGCTGCAGTTTTAAGTTCCCCCAACGTAACCGGCTCACCAACTCATCGTTCTGATCACGACCAGTCGATACCGGTGGGTTTTGCTGCGGTGGGTTTGTAGACCTTTTATGTGGATTCAAGGAGACAATACTGGTATCAGCCACATGGTTAGTACTACTACCCGGGCTGTATGGAACAATCCCGGGTCCCTGGGGAACTTGGACAATTGAGGTAGGCTTTGGATCATCCCTTTCTCGGCTTTGGTCTCGTTGACGTTTCTTCATCCATATCCATAGTAAAGCCAACACAAAAGCAAGGAACACCACACCACCAACGATTCCGCCAATGATTTCACCCTTTGTATGTCGGTTCGCAGTTGGAGTTGCTGGGGATGTCGAGTTTGGGCCCGGGGTCAATGAAGCTTGTTGCTCCTGGGTGGAGGATATGGAATTGCCCAGAGGGGTTGAGGTGTCTGGCGAGGATAAAGGAGTCTGAATAGAAGTGGATTGGGTTCTTGAGACCCAAGTTAGCTTGGAAATTTGTGTGCGTTTCGAATGGAACATACTCTTCAGACGGAGAAGTTGGATTAGGAGATTTCGCTGCTACAGCGGTGACTAAATCGCTCCTTCCTAGTTCTTGGATCGGAGGTAAATGCAATTGACGGGCTTTTTTGGAACGGGCTTTTCCATCGCCATTATTATCAGAATCATTAATCCCTCCGACGAGACCAGAAACATTAGCAGTGTAACCACCAAAGTAGAAAACTCTGTGTCTAATTAGCGACAATCGATTTCAGACAACTTTTTCCATACCCAGGTTGTGCCACCATCAAGGAAAGTGTTCCCGAATGCGAATTTTTATCCACAAAATAGTGGTTCCAATTCGTTGTTCTGTCTGATGCGAGTCGTTCCACTACAGCATCTACATTATCCCCATCAGGAATAATGAATATTCCAACGGTTGAGTCCAGTTGATCTTGAGGCTGAATAGTCCAGCTCACTGTAGAAAGTTGGCCAGTAGTTACAGTAGACGCTGGTGCTGCAATATTCATCCCCCATGCCAGTGGGCTGTGGAGTAACGCGGCGAGCCTAAAAGCAATGGTCAATATTGTCAGCCAAAGTCAAAGGTTTAGTCCATACCAATACCACAACGCCATTCTATACGTTGGAGTAAAAAGAGTGAAACTAGTGGGATCAAGAGTTGAGCGTGAAATGGGATCATTTCTTCTTCACTAACCTTTTGAACGAGCCTGTTCCCCGTCGGCATGAATTAAAAATGTTTCGAACGGTGAATATTTTCAGCTAGAACCTGATATCAAAGAAGCTGATTTGATTGATATATACATACTCTGAGACGCGGGTTTAATGCTTCTGCGATATTCAGATTATTGATCATTAAGTAGGTATAGCTAGGGAAAAGAACTCGTACACTGCTCCGACATGAACACTTCAAGAAAACAGCATAGGCCCACACGCTACGCCCAGGTGCTTTCTTTAACTTGACCCGGTAGCATAAACCACATTAGTTGGTCCCTGCCCAGTGGACATCGGAGCTCCTAGTCCTCGACCCGTTTCAAGAGGACCTAACACTGAGGCCACAAACACATACTCTCCACCAACTCAAACACCAATCTCTCTTTCCTAACCCGAGCTCGCTACCCCAGTTTCGTCTCTAACTCTTCTCTTGCGACCTGCAAGAGTTTTCTCAGTATCTGCTAGGGCACCTACGGCTTACTTGCTCGCTGCTCTTGTAAAAGGTCAAACAGTAGGTGCTTCTAGCTGAACCGACCTAGCGCGGCCACCAGAGCTCCTGTACGGCTATCTAGGGTTACAACCCAAACGCAAGTGGCTGACTACGTGACCATTTGTGTGGTAGCTTATAGCTGGTTAGGCGTAGAAAGAACGACTCATGATTGGTCAGTCCCCGCCTCTACAAGCTGTACCGCATGTGGAAAGAAGGTCCAAACTCAACTGCATAGTCCAGGTGGTACTTCCCCGCACTCCAGTCTCACAGAGCACGTCGAACCTTCCGAAGGGCCTGTACTAGCCCACTATGCCTTTTTGAGCCATCGCTGCCGACGTATTGTTCGCAGAAGCCCCTCCAACGGAAAGAGTATAAGTTTGGTACATCGGCTGAGCTCCTAAAATGCCTCCCAAAAACCTCCGTGCCTCCCCTCAACTCATCTACCTCCTGGTACACTTCTCTTGTAGGGGTTCTAGTTTCTTCTCCCACAGATATCACCCTAAGTAACATCCGACCAGTACTTGTCATCTATTAATCCTAAGGAATCCAAATATACCTACTCGACTATGTCTTGAACCGACATGTAAAACCCAGTCGGTACTCCAAATAAGCTCAGAACTTATTTTAAAGTCGTCCAACTCCGAACTTCGAACTCGAACTCCTCACCTACTGGCCGGCCGCCGGCCCTCCCCATAGCAAAGTTGAAAGCATACATAATTGACGAGTGATCATCGAGAGTTCAAGTGACGTAATAGTACCACCGCGTGGAACTCAGAGAGCCTCACCCAGGAACAGTAAAATCAACACTTCATAAGACTGTTACGCTCCGTGCGTGTTATTACTCCTCTAACTTTCACATATGATGTTCACAAGCCATAAGTTAACACATAGTGTAGATAATATAATACCGGGTACCCATGAGTTAGTAGGTAAGGGGACATTGTAGATCAACATAAACCTTCTATTAAGAAGACTCCGATCTCGCGGTTTTGCGGGACCAACTATCTAATGCTCCGGCTCACTTTCCTCTTTGGCAGAAATGTGCGTTGAAAGGCGAAGCGAAGCCGCCAGCCAGTGGCTACACCAGAACAAACAGTTCTGGAAATAAAAATTAATCCGTAGCCTTTGAGGCCGAAGAATGTGTGGGCTCACGCGCACCAGGACATAGTCGGAGACACGGACTGAAGGAGCCGGGTCATTGTCAACTACTCGGGTAAGGTCCGAAGCATGAACGGTGCGAACCCCACCGGGTGAAATGAACTATGTACAGTTACGCCACGCGAGGGGACGGCCATAAGTTAAATACTAGAGATGTAGTAGTACTCAACGGAATAGTACTACCTGGAAGGTAGCCGGTTCGGTGTACTTTGTTAGTTTTCTTTTGCGGCGGGACCAGACGGTGACCAGATTAAACCTCTATATACCACTCGCCGTCCGCCATAGATTAACTAACCAACCGATTATGGACTGTCGGAGAAGAGGGTGTGTGGCCGGCAGAGCTTTGTACTTAAACCCAGACTTATACCGTATCTGTGCCAAACGGGAGTAGATGGCTATCTTGTAAGAATATGGGAGTCGCACTACTTTTTAGGAACTAGCGTAAGTGAGGAACGGCAATACCACAGCTCCCAAAAGTATCGAAGTGAGGAAAAAAGGAGTCGAAGACGAGAAGTCTTCACATTTACAGAAGGCCCTTTACGGACAAAGGGGAGTGTTCTAGAAACCTTATGGAACAGTCGGTCAGAAAGAGTCGGAGAGTAGAGATTGGTTGCAGGAGAACGAAGAGGAACGATGCTTAGTAGGCTGTTGAAGTTAGGTCGGCGTACAAGAAGTGAGTGAAGATCAGTTAAGCTACAACTAGAGGCGCAACGATAAGGCTTACGTGACCATAAGTTGTTGACCCTCCTTGAGTAGCGGGGTCTACCAGTCCAAGTTTGAACAGGTAAGCTGCACTCGCTTAGCTTTTTGCCTTGAACAAAAGTCCCAGCACATGGTTCGAAACGATAGTTACAATGATCGCAACTTCTGTAAGTTGTATGATAAGCGAAGCGCTTCCTCGTATTAAACGTAGACCACCAATTTTTAGTCCCCATTCTCCCTAGATATCACAGTAGAACAAGGTAATGACTGAATCTGTATGTTCCGTACTTTTGGAACCAGCAGGTAAACCACAACCGAGACAGCTCGAAAAATAGCCCTTGGAGTTCAGTATGTTGAAATCGCTAAGTAAACACGGTCTTCCACGTGGACTTCTATGTGGACCCGTTAGACCGCACTGATAAGTCGGACCCCAGGTTACCCCTTGAGAAATACGAGATCGGCGACTCTTATTGTTCTGCCAGCAACCACCATAGCCACGTCCCCCATGCCAACCACGCCCACGTCCTACCGGTCGTCCGCCTCCGGTACCGTAGGAGAGCGGAATAAAACCGGAGCCGCAGCTATTACAGTACGTCCACTCGCAGCAAGAAGGGTTGCGTAGGGTACAGTGGCGTTTAGTCATAAACTTGGGGCTGGATAAGACCCGAAACTCTCCCCCTCCGCCTGGAAGCAAACCACAATAGTGGTCCATTAAAATAAGTACGATATGCTGTAGGGCCCTTGCTGATTGCAAGCAGAAAGTGATGTCGGAGTGGATGGCTTGAGTAGGGTTAGGCAGTAAATGTCGTCGCAAAATGCTTCACTGATGAAAGCTGCTGCTCAGATGTGAAAGTGAAAAACTCTGTAAGTTATTCGTAGTGTTGCGATAGCGTCTACGACCTACCCGACCTAAGACCGGAACCTAAGCGTGGCGGTTGAGATGCAGAAAGAAGGAATGTAACTAGTGAGGGCCTTGTGGCGGCTGTTTAGGGGTTCGTTTGTCGTGAGAGCTTCGTAAGATGAGACTACAGTTCTGATAAGTTCCACGATTACATAGGGAAGTTTAGTGTCAACTAATAGGGCTTAAGTTAGTTACCATATTACTGTTGAAGTAGCTGAGTAGATTTCCAAAGCCCAAATTAATGTGACAGCCACTACGTCCACCTTAAGCAGAACACCAGAGGAGAACCAACTAAGGAGCACTATGAAAGCTATGTTTGGGTTGTCTTAACCGGGCTCGAACCTACCCATACGGATAACCTTCCTGAAACATACAAGTAAGAAAAGGTGGGTTTAACCGAATCCAATTAGCACCAAATGAGGTTTCGTACCATCCTCCACCTCGACAACGTAGGCAGCTGGGTCTAAGACGTCGACAATGTGGACGAACCGCATGGCGATAATGACTACACTGCTAGCGATTGCTCATGCTACAATGGCGGTGGCGACTCCTCTAAGTTCGGGAGGCGGTCTTACATAAACTAGTCCAAGTTGGAGATGCTCTCGATCGCGGCCAAGGAGTTCCCCCTGTTATAGAATTACTTCACTCAAAGAATGGGCAAGAAGAATTCAACTAAAATTGGTCAACGTATTGTCCGGCTAATGAACCTCCTTCTGACCGTCCCACGAATGACCCCTCTAGTGATACTCGCAGAGAACTTGTAGTTCTTTCTTCATCTAGGTCTACTGGATAAGTAGCACAAGTTTCCACAGTTGAGGCTTCTGACCCTACTTGTTCAATAAACATTCTAACAGGTCCTGACTTACGTTCTCTCGTGAATTTATACACATAAATAATTAAATTCGTGCGAATTACGATGTGAGAAATTAATTGGCTTGTCTGCATGATGAGTGTTCCTGGGTATACGTCACACAATCGAGTAGCGGAGTTCTCGTAAGTCCATGAGCAGTTTATGAACGTACAAAGCGGTTTTCGTTGTCTATCCTCGTAGCATTCGTCAGAGACGCGAGTTATCGTAAAAACTATCCTCTCTACAGTATGAAAATAGATACTTTGGTTTAATAAAAACTCTATTTCAGGCCTGTATTTTTTGTAGAACAGCTATGTTTCTCTAGAGAGGCAAACCCTAACTTCTGATAAACTACCGTTTTCTATACGGTTTTTCAATGATTAAAAAAGGCTGTATGAATAAAACGACGGTTTTTTCAAACCAAAGTGGCTCTCGATAACAGAAATCCGGTCTAGGAATACAATGGCAGTTGCTACGCTAGATGAACAAAGTGAATGACCACCTCTAGGTCTTGGCACGTAAGTTACTCTTCCTTCGCGCCCTAGGGAATCTATCTTAGTATCGTGTTCACACCTCTCCCGTTCGCCTTCGGCGACCCCTTCAAGAACTTCGAATAACGCATGCCATACAAACGAGGGAGAAAACGAGGTTCGCCCTTGCATCTGACTCACGTTTGCAAATCGTTTCTGAAGGAAAGGTTTGATCAGATACGGGTGAGGAGTCGGACTCCTTAGTTGGGTCCCAGCAAGAAGTTCCGGTTGCATATACAGCAGGACCTTGATCGCCCCTGTAAGAGATGGTAAGTCTGGGTCAATCTGCTCCTCCTCTTTCACCCTGAACAAGTTACCTGGGAGCTGGCCGAGGAGAGTAAAGGACAAGACCGGACGCTTACCTGAACCCTGGTACTGGACAAGCTACGTCGTCACGTGGTTCACTAGATGCTATAGTTGCGTCCAAGAAGTTATTTAAACCATGAACCGTATGGCAAGGGACAGAAACCACAGCAACCTCCTTTCTTCGTCCGCCAACGGATACATCCGGCACGGTTCCTCCATACATTGTCGGAAAGTCAAAATAAGAAATAGACTGCCTAAAAGAAATCTAAAGGTTACCGAGCTATTGGAAACGCCAGTTGCTCACCGTACTGAAACCGACGTAAGTATTGAACTTATTAAAAAATTGAAAGTAGAGTAAGGATATGCTGGTGTCCTCCACCATGGTCTTCTGGTGACTCCTGATATATTACTTCGTCTTCCTCTTCCTGGGCTTAACCTAACGTTGGTCTGACTTACCCCATCTGAAAGCCTCTACCGTCTGCTACCTATCGGACTCACTTTTTATGGGTCGGAGGCTCAAGTCGTCTCTCCCCGTACCACCGTCGTTCGTTCCTTCACTTGCGTTTGGGTCGAGATGAAGACGGAGGGAGGTGAGAGACGGCAACGGACGCAGAGACGGTAGAAGCGGGAGAGGCGTCTGTCGCCGGTAAGTCCTGGTACTTCAGTCGGTACTAAGGCCCTCAGTAAGGAGGTTTGGAAGAGCGGCGAGGTTCAAGTTCCCTAATAGCATAAAGTTCCCGGAAGCAAGAAACGTCTTCTATCAAGCGACTGCTAAAACTCCAAAAACTAAAAAACCTCGTCTGGAGGCAAACTAGATACACTCGGAAAACGGGTGGGTTGGCGGTAAGGAATAGAATACAAACTATAAAGAACTAGTTCTTGGGAGGATTGAGGAAATGGCACTCATTGATTCTCGCCCAGCGTATACGCAAACATTATTTTTAAATCGGTTAGTAGTTAAAAGCGGTCACTTGGCGCTACCGGTAAACAATCTAGCGTGCACTCGCGATGCATACCTTTGTGGCCCCTCCCCCACCACTTTCACTTTTTGCCTTTGCGTGTATCACAGTCCTTTGCTATTAAATACCTTGGGATATTTAGATGTCGTGTGCCATTTGATAGGGACAGTTTGTCTATGCGAGGTTGTTCGGCCATGTAACTTCTTTTGTCAAAACCTATAACACAGAAGAGCTCCGTAGTATGACACAGGTAATAGTGTATAACTTTCTATAGCGATACAATACGTTATATTTTCGTCGAGTACTTAAGCTTTAAAACAGGAATAGTTTTTGTCTATGTCGTACGTGTGTCGTTTGACGAGTTCTTGTTTACCTAACCTTCGTTTATAAAGGACAGAAGGTTGAACGGAGTGAACGGTTTAAGTCGGTGTCTTGTTTAACGAAAGATCGTTCAAATCCAGGAATGCCGGAGCATGGAGGGTGTGCTTCGCTATCGGGATAAAGAAGTAGGCTGAGGAGCCCGCTGGGGGGTCTCGGGGAGCAAGAAAACACGTAGATAATGACGTTACTATTATCGACCAGTACACACCTTGTCTCGAGTATTCATATGAACTATGAAAGCTGAAATCGTATCAAACAGAAAAGCCTAGACATAACGAACTATGTAGAGAGACCCATCAGGCTCAGAGAGTTTAGCAAGTAATGCTCCGGCTTGCTTTACTCCTGAGCAATAATGATTTGCGCTGAACGCGTTCACCGACACGGTTATGGAGTACAGTTGAGGTATACCTTTAAAGAGGCATGCCTGGCATAACGGCGGAAACTGTCGTGACGCGTCAGGAGTTAGCTCGTAGGGAGGCTCTTTGACAATTGGGGGTTATAGATATTGGCCACATCCCGGACGACCGCACCGTGACGGGCGATGGATGGGGGTAAGAAGTGGTAGCTACACGTTCCTGAGTATAAGTTCGACCTTCATACGATGAGCGAGTGAGCTACTGCAAATTCTCGGGTTATATGGAGACGATACGATGACATAAATATTGGTACTTGAGGCTTTTGGGCAGTATTGTCATTTAGGGGGTGGATTGTAACTAGGCTAAAACAGACAGGATCTGACCACCTTAGAGGGTGAATTATAAGTCGGCTGAGACAGACAGGATCTGTGGATGAAGCTGTTTATGGATCCTATAACTTAAAAAAGTAGTGGGTGACTGCGGCTTTAACTGTATTGTGCAAATTCGCTCATTGAGGGATGCGGGGAGTTGAGAGTAAGTAGACAGCTAACGAAGTCCACTGACCTGAACAAGAATAGAGCTCTTTATGGTTCGCATAACATAGTGTTCAGTAGATAGCTTAGGCGATTTCTGGCCTCTCTCAGTGTAAGCCCGACGTCATCACTTATACGGTCCCAAGAGTGCTTACTGTCAGCGCCTGACTCGCCTCACAACTCATCCGCGATCTCTGTAGCCAGTCCATAACAGTCCCACTCGAAATAATGGTCATGAGTGTTCCCGGTTTTCTTATGCTCCCACCCTCTCGATGCCCAACTCACACATGATCAAGTGGTCTTTCAGCAACGTTTCACAGCCCGTTCGGACCAAGCCAGCGAAACCGCGTCCGTCAAGCTTGTAGTGAAGGATTATAGTAGACCCTCGGTCCTCCTGTCATAACTGACTATCTTCATAGTTGCCACTTGCATTGCCGAGAACTAAACAACTGAAACTACCAATCTCCTTAACTCCGTCACACAACCTCTAACACAAGTTTGCGTTTGAGCCTCCTCTCCTGGCATAACCACTCAGCTTTCAGCGTTACTTTGCCCCTATAGCGCTTGCCACTCCTCCCTGTACTACCAACCTTCCTTCCCCCAAACGGCCATCTAACTACAAGTTGCGCGCCGGGCCTTAAAGCCCTTGATTCGCCAGGCTCCCTGGTCTTTACGCAAATGGTCGGTTTACTAGCCTCTGTACCAAAAACCACATTGACATGCTGTTCTGGGTGATGAATTCCATCGCCCTTAACGTGATCGCATGATGAGTCCGCTCTCTAAGAAGAGGACGAATGTCACGTCAATATCAGGTTTCGAGCCTGGTACCCTAATGGCGTGTGAGTAGGGCAGCAAAAGTTCATTTGTCTTTTACTTCCGGAGCATAGACGGTGCGCGTCACTACCGGGTGAAGATGGAAGTAAATTTTTGGAGCAATGCTGAAGTACTAACATAAATCCTTCGTGTAATGCTCCAGCTTAAATACTCCTGAACAAGAATTGACGAGAGCGTAACACCGACACGGGTAAGGGTTGAGGAGGTTACAATAGAGGTAAATCCTTAGGTAGTGTAAGAGTGTCAGGGAACATTAGAGAATATGGACGGCAAAGACGACCGTAAAACATTGTGACGTGTCGCGGGAGTTAGTTCATGTGTTGTGTGTTTTAGCGTTGGAGGGAGACTTACATCTATCAAACTTGGTGAAAAGACTCAAGAGTTTTTTTTTTGTTTTCTCCGACCATAATAAGAGAAACATTTTCGACAAATCTCTACTTATACGAGAACCTAACTACTTGACTACTTTTACGTATTACAAAATATCTGACCCTTCCCTCTACTACTAGGGTTGACAGACTCATTATGCACTAAGCGTCCTCTTAACAAGATGACCTGCTGGTGTGACCAGCAACCTATAGGTGTAGTTTTCTACTAGTGAAACACCCATACTTCTTGCTTTATTTAGCTATCAACAATTAGTCTTAGAGAAGGAAACGAGGGTACCCTGGCCTTTC
>ML179963.1:0-37781 GCA_004369135.1 Dendrothele bispora CBS 962.96 | reverse complement strand
GAGCGTTACAACAATTTTGCATTTCAAATTTGAGCGGTATATCTGGTATGTCGCCAGAATTTTGCAGTTTTGCAAACAACGACGCGAAAGATAGAGAAGATAAGCCTTATAAGTAGGAGTCATGTACTGACTGAAAAATCACCGGCCCGGCGGTTCCGTCCAAAATTTTTGGTCAGCAAAGTAGATCGACCGTTACTTTCACCGCGACGCGTACAATGTTTCTTTCTCGAACCCTCAAACCCGCTTCTACGAGTGCCATCTTGAAGACTGCTCTCAGGTCTCCAAACGCCTCTTCAAAATGTACAAAATACCGCCAGCTCCATTTGAAGACGACGTCTTTCGCGTCTCAGCGAAGTCGACCAACACCTCCTGGCTTTCTCTGTTCTTTGCGGGCTTATTCTGCGTTACCCACCACCGGAAATTCCAAAGAAACGTCAAATAATAACCCCTCCTCTTCATCTTCCTCTTCAGCACCATCAATAACGCTTGATGTCAGCACAGAAGAACCAGTTAAAGTAATAGAGCCACGGCTTCAAATGACATTTACTTGCACTGTTCCAGACTGCGGGACACGGTCGACTCACGAGTTTACGAAACGAGCGTATGAAAGAGGAATTGTCCTTGTTCAATGTCCAGGATGCCATAACAGGTGTGTGTCTCTTACGAACTCTTTGGTGGTCAAAATTTCCAGATAAATCTCATGCGGCAAACCGTTAGACACCTTATTGCAGATCACCTTGGTTGGTTCAAGGAGAGCACAGAGGATGGAAAGCTTAAGACTGTCGAAGACCTTTTAAAAGCGAGGGGAGAGATCGTGAAACGTGGAAGGCTGCATGCGGATGGTGACATTGAGTACGTAGAAGATTGAAGTAGGACGAATGTTGGGGTGCAAGATGGGGGGACAGTTGTTACGCTACTAAAATTATCTTAATGGTACGCCTTCTGTCTGGTATTCAGGTAATGGAGTCTCATGAATTTTGCAAGACGTATCGTGTTGCATTAATGGATGCTCTTGGATAACGGAATGTTACGGTCTAAATTCACGAGTATAAGGTTCTCTTCTCATCATTGCCCCCCTGTGGCTCCAATGTAAGGTCTTGTAATTGTTGGCCGCTTCCCGTAGGCCCGCGGTTTTCGTCAACATATCTATTTGTTACACAGACCACAATCCAAATTCGGACTGACAGGCCAAACGGTCTGTCCCGGTAAGTTAGGACGGGAAAGCATCTGACCTCCAGATAACTTGAGCCCATGTCCTACGATGCAGGGTGAAGAACGCTGGTTGTAGTTAGTTTGATTAATGGATGGAGCACATCAAAGTATGCCATGTCTTCGGCGACTTCATATTTTTTGGGCGCCCTAAACTCCTTTTTCATCTCTTCCTCAAAATATACTCAGCAATATACATACTACTTAACGAATCTGTTGTTAATGGCGAAAATCAAATCAGGTACGACGAATCACATGTGATCATAATTATAGCCTTGCGCCGCTGACCGCAATTCCTGGGCCATAGCTCGCCATACTTGCTCAGTTCTTAAGCGTCTCCACATATAAATGCTACCAACATCCTTCTACGGGCCGAACGCCCTCTTAACCTCCTTTGGTCTTGTCTATTCAATTCCTCCTATATAATCGAACCATTTATAAAGTGGGGAAGCTTTAGATCATGGCTACCGTTAAGGATGATCACAAAGTCGACCTTCGAGACGTCGAAAACCGGGATAAAGAGATTATAAAACGTGAGTTGGTCGACTTCCATTTGTCCAGGTTCAAAAGACTGACTGACAGGATTTCTTAGCTAAATGGTATCGGTCGTCTCTCTATAATTCGTTGGTCCTAGGTCTTTGCAACTTCCTGGCCCCAGGGATATGGGGTGCCATGAACTCCTTAGGCGCTGGAGGCGCGCAGACACCGTTCCTTGTGAACGCAGGGAACGCCTTAACTTTTTGCCTCATGGTCGTTACCTGTTTCTTCACGAGCGTCATAGTTCGAAGGATAGGGATCAAATGGACACTCATCCTCGGGACATGTGGATACACATTCTACGCTGCTGGTCTGTACACCAACAATCGGTTTGACAACAAATGGTTTGTATTGGTCGGTGCAGCACTTTGTGGCTTGTCTGCGGGAATGTTTTGGTCGTCGGAAGCTGCGATAGCACTCAGTTATCCTGAACCTTATAACCAGGGACGTTTTTTGGGATATTGGCTGAGTTTTCGGCTAGGAGGTCAGATCATCGGAGGAGCGGGTGAGTTCCAAGCTGTTTTTACCTTCTTACGCTTCAACTAGCTCACTTCTTTTTCTACAGTCAATTTAGGACTCAACGCCAACAACAACCAAGCTGGCAAAGTGTCGTACACTGTATACCTCATTTTTATTGTCCTGCAAGCTTTGGCACCCTTCGCCGGTCTTCTGTTGAACAACCCATGGCAAGTCCAACGCACAGATGGCGTTCCTGTAAAGCTCAACATCACCGAGAAGCCCCTCACTGAGCTTAAATCAATGGTCAAGCTGTTCTTCAGCAAGAAATTTTTGCTCATCATTCCCCTTATCGCTCAAGCCGTCTATTCCGAATCCGTCATGTTCACATACCAGGCTCTTTGGTTCAGCGTTCGGGCGAGAGCTTTAGGATCCTTCCTTTCCGGCGTCGTCGCCATCATCTCCGGCAATATCCTCGGTGCTTACTTGGATCACGCCAAGTTGAAACTCAAGACGCGAGCGAGATGGGCCTTTTTCGTGATTCTCGGGTTGCAAGGTTGTTGGTGGATTTGGATGACGGTGCTCGTCACTGAATTCCGCCAGACTCGACCGACGTATGATTGGGTCGATGACGGGTTTGGTAGAGGCTTTGCGCTTTTCTTATTCCTAGTCATTGGATTCCAGCTTCAGTACATGTTTTTGTGCGTTTCTCATATTAATCCCCAAGCGTCTTTGGAAAAAGAGGTTCTCACTTCTCAAATGATTATAGGTTTTTTGTCTGTGGCAATCTCGCTGATGACCAAGAAGAAGTTATTCGTATATCTGGCTTGCTGAGGGGTACTGAGTCTGCAGCACAGGCCGTCAGTGTGAGTTAATGTTAATGTTTGGTGTCTCTCGAGCTGTTTGACTGAGACCGTTTCTTTTCTACAGTATGGCCTGAATAGCGTAAACATATTTGCTGAAGTTGGTGGTACCTACATAAATTTCGGACTCTGGGCGTTTGCTTTGCTCCCCTCCTGGCTCATCGTTAAGGAAATCGGAGTGAGCTTCGGGGACAAGAAAGTAGAAAGGGAGAAGAGCAGCGGGGTTGTCGCGAACGAGGGGGCTAGCTCTCACTCAAGTGACGAATTGGCAGAGCAGAAGGAAATATGATTGTTGTAGAAAGACGAGTTACTAGATAAACTCACCCAAAATTCTAAGACGGTATGAATTGGATACATTAAAGATACAAGTACAAGTATTGTACACGAACCCAGCAGTACACTAAAGATAAAAGTACAAGTATTGTACACGAATCCAGCAGTACACTATGCGCATGCAAGCATGCCACCACACACCAGTGAGTAGTACTTAAGTACTCAGTACTTCCAAACTTGAATGAAGGTATATATAAAAGAATGAGTTAGACAAAGCTATACCAGCCAGATTTATCGGTCGTATCGAACACATCGTTCTTTTTCCGAATCATCCATGCTTTCCATAAATCCTGGTCCGTGTTTCAATATGTGTTTCTCTCAATGATAAGCAAATTAAAGTCACCTTTTGTGTCCCAAAAATTATAGCGACGATCAGGGGCACTGCCGTTACAAAAAACTTTGGTCACCTCAAGCCGGAGTCGCAGTGATGTTACTTACTCATGGCACACGCTATGTTTGACCTTGCATTCGAAAGGGGAGTCCACGTCTTTGTGAACCAGACCATGAGGCCAAGTCTATGTATATTCCAGACATCAGCATATGTGCGTGCACAATGAAGGATGAGCAGAGGCAGAGAACGTCGTGAAATGGCGAAAAATGCAAGGATCAAAATAAAGAATGATACTAACGAGAACGACATCACTTGAGCCAGAAAGAGAAAAAAGGTCCGAGTTGTGGCTGAGCGGTACCTTTTTATGAAATCTCTTTCAACGTTGCCTTTCGATTGTTTGAGAGCTCTGCAGTTGCGATGAAAGGACGACAAGATGCAGACTGGGGAATCTTAATCAGCTATTCGTCTGTGTTAGGAAGTCGACCTTACTTTCTATGATAGTCATTGACACCATAGATAACATCACTAAGCTTGAGGAGATCTTGGTCCTGGAAGAGAGCTATATATCCCGAATCTGTCGAATCAGCCATTCGCACTCACGAGACTCCGTCCGAAAATTCACATGCCGTTCCAGAACTCGACCTCCTGACTACTCCGGGCTTTTCAAGGCCATACTAGAAATAAGGTTGTTGGAATTTAAGATTTTTCGAAGCTGGAAAAGAAAAGGAGACGCCATACTATTATCCCCTCTATGCAAAATAAACCCGCAATGCTCGGAGGAATGGTCCAGAGCTGTGGCATGCCCACATTGTAAACGATTTGAATTCAAAGTTGGTATCATGATCAAACCCACCAAGTATATGCCCTTGCTCTTTGCCGCTGGTCTGTTGTCAAGATCTGTCATGCACATTGCGAGATAGAGCTATTCCAAGTATTAGCGGTGACCAATAATGCTGGATGTTTGTTGACTGTACCTGTAGTACCAGTGCAACGCTTCCAAAGCCCGTCCTTGGTATAATGGTCAGTTTACCCCTCACAAAAACAATCGCGCATTTGTAAAACGTACAATACCGGGACCGCGTAGTGGAAGGATGCTTGTACCAAACAGAGGCCGAAACTAGGCTCATCGCCTGTTTGTCGACCAAGCAAGAACAAGCCGGCCAGGTCAAAGATGAGCCAGTGTGTGATAAAACAATACCAAGTTGAAGAACGGCGGACGGAAGGCGATCTCCACGCCGAAATAAGGATGAACAGTAAGAATGCAGATCCAAAAATTGAGATCGCGTTGAAAACATAAATTAAAGTAATGTTTTGTTCATTCATATTCGAAGCAGTGGCTTTAGACAGACATTAGCATCAGGTCCAAGCTCAAATGTAGCCACGTACCAGAGGGGCTTAGGCTCATGCCGAGTGTAAAGAAAGACTGGGGTGGGATGTACAGAATCTACGAGCCTTAACGTACGTATTTAAGGTAAGGACGTATTGATTGAAACACTCCATAGAGTTCCGAAGCCTGAGAGATGGAGCGCAATCAGATCTAGAATTTACAGACTTTGTATAACGACTCGAGTTTGAATACGGTCGAACTGTTGAACCATTTATTCGCAACCTGGGCAAATGGAAAGGATCAGTAATAATATCTTGACATATTCCGTTGAATCACATCAATCGCGGGGAATGCAAGTGAGAGATCTTTGACTAAAGGAGCACAAGGCCTAGGATTCGAATTCCTGTATCAAACGTCGCAAGTTAAAACCAGAAGATCTCTGCAGGCCATCACGATGATCGTGATGAACATTCCAAGTACGAATTCGCTGTCCGGTTCAATGACAGCGAAATCGACCATCTGTTCGACTGCAAAACTCCAAGTGCCGGTGGAGAGTTACGCGTGGTTGAAGAAAATTTCAAGTTACAGGTGGCTGTGCACCCATTGTTGAGAACAAGCACTTTTCTTTCTCATCCTCCAATTTTTCCAGCTGCAATATCCAAGCTTCAAGCTTCAAGCCTCAAGCCTCAAGCTCAAGTCGTACCCATCATATGTTGTTTCTTCTCTGCATCTTCACTCCACAACCATGCAGCCCCGAGCCCCGTGCTTGGGACATTCTGTAAATACAGGATTGGCGGCCCGTCAACCGTCAATAACGAGAGCGGCACTTGAAGGCTGGACCTTGGTCACAGTTTTCCTACATTTTTCCGTGTCGTCATGCGAAGTAGACGACTGAAACATCCGTGTTTAAAAGGATTGCAAGAGCGAAGTTTGAAATTGCATATCACTAACCCAAGCTCATACTACTACCATCCGCTCAAGAATGCGCTTTTTCGACACCTTTTTAGTCCTGCTCACCGTGGTCTCGGTCGTATTCGCCCAACCAGGACCTGGAACTGTTACAGGCAATACCATGGTACATGACCCGACAATGTGCAAAGACGAGGCGGGGACCTACTACTTGTTTTGTTAGCACCCTCTTTTATAGTTCGAATTGTCTGCTGAGGCCGCCATAGCTACCGCTCCCGGAATTGAGATTCGCACGTCGACGGACCGAATCGCTTGGACACTACAAGGTGTTGTCTGGCCAGATGGCGCACCATGGACGGATCAGTATACTCTTACCTCCAACGGGTGAACGCTCCTCTTCCCACACGAAACCATTTTTTAATGAGTTTACAGTAACCTTTGGGCACCGGATTGTACCATTCTGGATGGGACGTTCTATGTAAGCTCGCCGTCGAAATTCCGATTCTTGCGTGTTATTGATTCCCGTCCATAATGATAGCTTTACTACGCCGCATCCTCGTTTGGCTCCCAAAACGTATCTGAATTTTTAATAATACCCCTTCTATGTTCTGATCAACTCGCACTCAGTCTGCTATATTTTTAGCTAAATCTACGACCGGCGCACCTGGTATGTCATGCGTGCAATGTCAATTTCTCCGGATTGCTGATCTGTAGTCTGTTCGGTGACTCTTAGGCTCGTTCGCAGATGAAGGTCTTGTAACTTCGACCGAAGATGGCGACACTTACAATGCTATTGATCCCAACCTTATCATCGGTATGCTCGTTACATGTTGTGTTAGCTCTTACCAAGCTAAATCACCCCTTTTTGCTATGTATCATCCGAACAGATAATGGTAATTGGTGGCTATCTCTCGGCAGCTTTTGGACTGGAATCAAGATCCAATCGTGAGTTCAAGATGTTATATTTTTTACTGTGTCAATCTCATAACACATCTCATCAGACTCGACCCATCAACCGGTAAACCTACCAGCAGTGCAGTAACTGGACTTGCGGAACGAACTGCGAATAATGGTGCTATAGAGGCTAGCGTTATCTATAAAAATGGCGATTTCTACTATCTATTCACTAGTTGGGACAACTGCTGTCAAGGCACCTCGAGTACCTACAATATCAGAGTAGGAAGAAGTACATCGTCAGTTGAGTTTTCTTCTCTGTTGGTCACCGACTTAAGGGACACTCTGTTTTTAGTGTTGATGGCGGATATGTCGATCAAGACGGTGTACCTCTGACAGAGGGAGGAGGGACACTCGTCCTTGGTACTCATGGAGATGTGAGTTACCTTGTTCTATTCGCTTTCGTGTCTGATGTTTCGACCCTGAAGATTGTCGGACCTGGAGGACAAGATATCCTCGATGATGTTGATGGACCAAATCTGGTCTACCGTAAGTTATTTTCTTAATTTCATCTCCTCGGACTGTTTACAACTCCCTTCGTTCAAAGATTACTACACCTCCGCCGGAAACTTCGTAAGTAAATTTAGACATGAATATTGTGGTTTTTCTTACATGACTTGTCTTAGCTTGGCATCAACTTATTGGACTTCTCAAGCGGTTGGCCCGTGAGTCTTTATATATTTTACAAAAGTCGTTCCCGATTAACTGATCTCGATCTTCTCCGCAAGGTTGTGGTCTAAATCCCGTTGACGCGTAACGTCTTGATAGTTGAGACATACATACCTGGATTTGACCGTGAATGCATGTATTTTTCGCCGTAATCAAAGCGGTCAGGTCCCAACTTGTCAGTGCTCGAGACCATCAGTCATGCAAAGATGTGAGAGTTGATCGCAGCCTTTACTCCTTGTCTCTTGAAAGACCAGGCAGAACGTAACACACTAACGATTCAAGCCCAGGAGGCGTCTCCTGATCTGAGCGTGCGATACGCTAGCTATCAATCAAATTCCTCTCTGGCTTAGTCGGGTCTCAGCCAGAGTTCACGAACAAAGTACAGGGACGGGATCAGATCATAACGGGACGATGTTCTCCTTACCTCCTGCTACTGATTTGAACTGTCTTCATTATCTTTAGGGTGAGCTTCCCTAACTACCATCCACTGCATCTAGGGAGCTGTTGATCTGAACACTTTGTGATGAAATCAAAGATCCGAAAAGACCTTTGCCCAACACTGACTTGGGTGAGACCAGACTCTAGTTAAGGCTTTGATGGGTACTGGTTCGATCATCATCCGTTCCAACCCTTTCTTCTCTTCTGTTCCCCGCAGGTCGCACCACCCTCTGGCAGAGTTTATACCGCTGGTACGGGATTCTTCAACAAAATGTTAGGACACAGTATAAAACCCAGAATCCAGTCCATTGTATGTTGTATCCTTTTTCTTCTTGTTTTTTTTTTTTTCGCGATTCTCCATGGAGCTGACTTCGTAACTCCTCAAAGCGAATGAGAATCGTCAGGAATCCTCTTACAACCACTTTCTTTTTAGTTAGCTTGATCCATTGTATCGCACAAGGAATCATTCAATCTCTTTTATTTTCCCTGGATGTCAACTACAACTCCTTCACGAGTACTATCATCAACGAAGCACATGTCCCCCAACAAAACCACACCGACCTTTTTGTAACCCCGAACAGTATTAGTCTTCAGATGTGCAATTTCATCCCGCATAGCAACTACAGCTGTTCTATAGTGTTTGATTCGAAAAGCGTCAACATTTCCGGCAATGATGTAGATTCCAACCCAGAACATGTAAGATTTCAACGCCAGTCATTCCCTTGTGACTGCTGATTGTTACGCCTAGGATTCAACTCTGCGAGGAGAGAAGGTGTGTCGATATAACAAAGCAGACAGTGTTATCATATTCACCAATCATGGATATGCAGCTAACACATTTCATCGCTGACGGTGCTCACTTTCTTTCGGACACAACAAATGCTTTGGAATTTCTCCGGATTGAAAGTCCCTCAGAGCCTGGAGATCCAATTATTCTCAGCCAGCAATGTGTTCAGACTCTGGTCTACCCCGATCAACAGTTAGTCGCATTCTTGTTTTTGTCCGCTGACGCGTGCATTGTGTCGTGTTAATGTATTTTCACTAGTTTCCAGAACTCACGTCGAGAAGACATCGCTCTCATAGTGCTTCAGCTGTGGTTGTTCGGAGTCTCTGTTCTAGCGATGTACTATGATTCAGTGCCGCACATGTATGGATTTGATTCATTCAATGTACCCCAAAGTCTAGGAAGCTGATGTCACCCTTAGTTTGGCAGGATTGATATTACACATTCTTTTTACTACATGGTCCATTTATGCTTTTTGGCGTACCAAGTATCAAAAAGACGTCTTTAATCTACTCATTGAAGAACCAGCAACGCCCTGTTCGACTGCTGTTTTTTCCCCGTATTTTGAGAATAGGGTTCTATACGAGGTACGTCATAACTTTTGACCTTGTACATTGTGTTGAATCCATGCTTGTGCACAGACATATGATCTCGTCCTAAATATCACGGCGTTTCTCCTTGCGGCCTATCTGTCATGGCACCTCGTTCGAGTGAGCAGTGCTTCCCCCGAATCAGACTATGTTCAAGCTTCTGACAATTCGGAGCAGGGTTTTAGTAAAAAATCAGTACAGCGTCTTGATGCTCCGGAGAATGTCAAAGCAATTTACAAGGTAGTACTATCAGTTGTTTGTTACTATGATACATTCACAAACTCGGCGCTTACTTTTGCAACTCAGTACTTTTTAGCAATTCAAGTTTGCTTACAAATGGCAGCCTTCGTATTGTCGACTTGGATGGGATTATGGTTAGACCAAATCCAGACCTCATACATCTTGAAGATAAGCAATCACCTAGCCGTGTACAGAGCTATGTACATCTTCTATACCGTTCTTCTCCTTCCCTGGATGTTAGCTGTGAGTAGTGATCTTTCTGTTTCTCTCGATGTCTTAACTAATTATGCCGCTTGTCATACCAGGGCTGGTGGGGAATCAGACTGGAAAAACGCAAGATCGTAGCAGTCTTTACATTGACGTCTTTCGTTCTTATCGTGATTGCATGTGTGATATTCTATTCCCAAGTGTTTCGCTGGTGAGGACATTGTTCACCTCATTCTTTATCATTGTAACCTAGCCTCGCGTTGCAGGACTTTTATTGCTTGGCCGTTCTTCGGAGGCATGACTGTCTTGTCTCTTGTCTTGTTGGTCGCTATTTTTGCGTTGAGCATCATTTGCCGGGCCAACTTTGGTAAAGGCTTGGCTCAATATCGTACGTTCCTCTCCCATTCTTGGTGTGACCGTGTCCTTAATACCAGTTGCCTTGTGTAGTTTATGCTGACTCTGCTCTTGCATCTTCCAATTTCACGGTTGGATCATTCAAATACGATATTGAAAATGCACAGGAAGACTCCCACGAGGACATGAAAAGGAGTTCTTTTGTCGAGCTAGGTTTGTAGCAGGGTTATTCATGAAGTTCTTTCGTAGACATGGACTATACGGACCTGGACTTGTACATTTAGTAAACATGTTGAGGGACTCATCGGACGTGTACCTAGCGATAATTTGTGTGATCACTGACGGACCACGGACTCCTACAGGTTGATGCCATACTTCCTATGTTTCATTTGTCTAACAAAGAAGTGTATAGAAATCATACTGTACAGGATGTAGAGTTAAATAGAAAATCGCCATCAAAGAGGCTGATGAAGCAGTATACTACATACTCAAAAGCGAAAACATCCAGCTACCTGAACCTCGAGGGTAAACTTAAGGAAGATCACGTCGTCCTTTCGATCTTCCAAGCATTGGCTTCCGCCCCCAGCCGCACACTGCTCGAAAATTTAGCTCGTAGTGGTCAAAGAAGATGATTTAAGCATACAGTCTCGTCTGCAGCCTTAGTGTCTAGGCAGTTTTGAGTGACAGCTTTTATAGAGTTCATGTCGATAAGTAGAAGGTTCTGGGCATGACCTCCGCGTCAGAATTTACGTATAGATGTTTCTATATCAACTTTTTTCGGTTCCCCCTATCTGCTTTCTTCAACCAATCACTCCAGGTTATGTTCTTCTGAGACTCGGACGATGGTCTTCAGTAACTATGTCTTCCTGTGACCCATTATAGATTACAGATCGATAGATAACATACTCCCCGTTTTTTATTTGTTCAGTAACAAAGTACACAAAGGAGATCATACCATACAGGATGCAGTAAAAATCGCCACCAAACCCGGTCAATCACATAAAACTACATACCGTAAACCAGGACACTCAACTACCCAACAAACTCGTAGAAAAGACATCATGCGTTTTCGATCTTCCGAGCATCGGCTTCCGCCTCCAGCTGTTCACTGTGAAGGATGTTAGCTTGAAGAAGAGTAGAAGTAGAAAAGATTTCAGGCATACATTGTCTCGTCGGCAGCCTCGGTGTGGTCCTTAACACGAAGGTAAATCATAGGAAGAGCGAATACTAGTCCAGCGACGAGCAGAATCCAGGTTGAGAGGAACATGTTCATGTAACTGCGCGAGAACTGAGTTGGTCTACCAGAATTGAAAATCATAATCTGTTGACTTACGGGGTCAAAACAGCATCTGCGCGCCAGATACCAGCGTTACCGGCAGACTGGATTGCCTTGTCTGTATGGGACGAAATTCAAGTAAGAATGGGTGACGAAATGACAGGATACACTAGACGGCGTACAAAACCCGGCGAAATAAGCCAATTTGGCGGGGTCATTGGACATGGCGCCCATTAACCAATAGATACTCGACTGTGGGAGGTTGAAGACATCTTCAGAGACAAATGGAGCCAACAATACGGCAAGAACATACCTGCCACATTGCATCAAAGACACCAAACAAGACGTAGAGGAAAGCTTTGCCGATATATTGTGGTTCGTAGATATCGATTTTCTGCGAGTCATCGTTTGGCGGATAAGTGTCACGGGTGTACTGTCTAGCAAATTTGTGGACTGAGGTGAGCAGTACAGTAAATGCGCTCAGAGAAAACTACGGACTTCTGGTAGAAATATGCCCAGGTGTGAATGACGAAGGTCATGAGTAACAAGATTATCCAACTAGAGAAAGCCCGAGTGCGACGCCTGAAACGCTTCAGATCGAGGATGAAGCTCATGAAGATGGAACCGAAAATCTGGGAAGACCAATAGAGCAAATTGTTCAACGCCCGTGCACGGATATTGAAGATCGCGCCATTGAACCCAGAGAATTCTTGAATCAAAGGAACAGGGGAACTCAGTAAAAACGGATTGAAGCATGAATTCCAGACTTACGCCAAGTGTAGAACCAGTTTGAGGCGAAAAACATCGGGAAGAGAAGAATGATCAGTGGGTCTGTCCTCAGAGCGACCCACAAACCATAAATCTGAGTCTTCCACGATGGTTCAAGAGGGATTGGTACTTTTGTTCCGTCAGTACGAATCATCTTCTTGGGATCAGCCATGAACAAGGGAAGTGTGATTCCAATTGCAGTGAGGACGAGGAACCCAATCTAGAGTAAAAAACAATTCATCTCGGTCATTGAACATCAGTTGTATAAAGAGCCACCAACATAGGTTCCGTTTCCGACTGATCAAGGACAACATCGTTAGCGGATTTTTCGTCACCTGAGTACCGTTGGCTTATGAACTTACCATGATTGTCCTGTTTTATGGGGTTAATGACTAGATGGTGCCTGAAAGTAGAATACTTACGGTTGAGTGGATATTCTGTCCCAGAGAAACCGCGGCCCCGACTACCCCACCCAAATTGAAGATGGCCCAGAAGATAGCGATGTACCGTCCCTTCTCGGCTTCCGTGGGATAAGACAACATGATAGAGCCCTGAGCAGTCCAAAGCAGGCCAGCGCAGATACCAAGGACGGCACCTGCACCAATCACAAATCCGCCCGCGTCGGGATGGATGTTCATTGCCCTTAAACATCTCGGGTGAGTGGTTGAAAGGTAAACCTGTGCTCATTAACACTCACAGATAGGAACCAATGAACAAGCAGTAGCCGAAACTTCCCAACAGCAGGGTGAGTTTAGAACCTAGCTTGTTGTTCACCGACCTATTGGGCAAGACAGATGAGCGTTCATGAAAGGTGCTTGTATTTCGGCAGTTCGCTCACCCAGCGAAAAACGCCATGACCGCGAAAGTAGAGTATAGAGCAGCGTTCGAATTTGAGTTGGTGCGTGAGTCGACTTGACCTCCGCCACCTAACCCAGTGAGGGCATTGAAAAGACCTAACAAGATTGTGAGCGCATTGGATTCGACAAGAGAACGCTTGGAGAGTGCTTGAAAACGACAACATACCGGGACACATGAAGCATACGAAGCCAAGCATAGAAACCTGTTGATCATCACCACGTAAGTTCGAGAATATTTAGCCAGAAAAACAACCAACCTGAGTGATAGGATGGTAGTAGATGCCCTTCCATCCAGTGTATCTCTCGTACACGCGAGCCTCGCCACCATGAGACCCTGTATCGCTGGTATCGTACCCTTTTTCGTCAGACATGGCTTGCAGCTACGAGCGGGAAGACAAGCAAGGTCAGAGCTTTGTGGGCTCAGAAGTCCGCGTGGTATTAAATGATAGCTTTTATAGAATTCATGTTTTCGATAAGGGAAAGTAGTTCTTTTTTATTCGGACATCATTTTGATGTGTATCAGTGTACAATTGAGTGATTTCGATATTGTACGAAATTCTGAATACTTGATTGAGGCCTGGATTCAATACTTATGATCCGGAGGGCGCATGCCACTGCATGGGGCATAAGGGCGTATGAGTATAAAAGTTGAAGTCTGTCCAAGTACTAGGTATGAAGTCGGTCCGAGTCCAAATTTGTAAAACATGTTTGATTGCTTCAGCCAAACGAGAGATGAGGCAACAACGCAGTAGAACGAAGTTTCCTGAAGAGGTGTAGCACTTACAAACGATCCACGTCGAATCCTAAAGTGCCAGCGAGGGACTTAGTTAAAGGTACCATATCGGATGTATTTTACAGTTCGTGAAGTGTCCGGGACGCACACATTCTTGTTTCACTCTCACCGTTGAGTGGACACAAAGTCTCCAGAGGATGAAGCTTGGTTAAGGTATGCCTCATCGTTCTCATCACCCTCATCCAGATCTTCATCCACGTCTCCAAGGGGTTCCTCTTCTTCTTCTTCGACAAACCTTTTCTTGCTTCGCATCTGCCTTTGGCACTGATGGAAAGATAAGAGTGATGTGAACAAATAACGAAGTTAATGCTCACATGGTATACCGCTGTCCAGTAACCTCCCCAATACATAGCTCCAAGAGCACGACTGAATGCTTCATCCTGGCTTACCATAGGCCCTCCTGATTCTGCCAAAGACCTGCTGTAGAATGCCGAAAAATCAGGCCCTGGGATAGCCGGTGGTTCTTCTAGCACGGGGAGGTCCAGCCCTGGGTTATGACTCGGCACGAAAGTATTGAAGTCCACGGGTTGAGAGTTTTCATCATCTTGCACATCGTGGGCGTAAGCATCTTCGTTGAAGGCAGATGATGTCGGAGCTTTCATGGTCGAAGATGTGTCATGAGAGGTTTTTTGTTTCTTGGTAGCTGGAAAATTATACCAGCTAAGCTGGTAATTAGCCATAGCGTGTATAGAGTACGGGGAAAGACGCACAGTGGCGATTTATGTATAGGCTCATCTTTCCAACCCTTGTCTGGTCCGTTGTACGCCTAAAAAGATATAAGTGTCAAGGACTGCAAAATCGGGAAAGACACAGACCTCATATTCTTCGGTAGCAGCATTCCATGCTTCTATGAGTGCAGAATCATCCCAAACCTCTTCGTGAGTAAGTTCTCTGCTTTCCTCCACCTGCAGGTATTCTTCCGAGTCCTCGTCAGGAGTGGCCGCAGAACTACTTGTTTTTGTATGAAATCCGTTTTGAGCACGCGATTTTTTGCGCTTCTTGGAGGGAGGAGGTTTCGCTGGATTGGATTCGGTTCTGTTCAGTTTCGCTACTTCCTCGTTGATATTGGTTGTCGCCTCATAGGGCAGGGTGATATCGTCGTAAGAGACAACTGTTCTCATGAAGCAAGGACTAGAGAATTCCCACGGGTAAACCTCTTCCTGAGTCTTTAGCCTGGGCCCTGGACGTCGACTTGAAATCAGAGCAGTGAACTCCAGCTTCAACTCCGAATTTCAGGAGCCTCGGAGTTATTGTAGCAACCCTGCAAGTGACACCGATCAATATCCTTTTTACCATAAATCGTCGCGCAATCATATACCAGTATCAGGTCCGGGCTCGTTTTACTCGGTATGATTGATCTGACTCTTTGGGAATCTCGCATTCAATATTGTTCAGATATTGGTACAAGGTAGTGACGGTACTGCATTTAGATGCCAGTGACTGAGATCTTTCATCACTGCAACCTTCGTTTCCTTCACGAAAAACTGTCGGGTTTCGCGGCTTAATAGATCTGGAAAATTAATGTGCTTTTCGAGTTCCTGGTGTATCATTTCATTTCGGAGCACTGCGTATAAATGACTATCTGCTCTTATGATATATGGTGGTTTTAGGCTCGATCCTCCTCTTTCACATCTTTTGCAGGCATAGACGAACTTGATGCCACTGGTGGCATAGAGGACTATCAATTTTAAAGAACGTGCCGCGGCAGCGGATCACGTCTGATATCATGATTGGAACTTTGAAGCATTATAAAAAATGTTTGGATTTGGACCATGCTTTCCCAATACTCGCCTTCTTATCTCTCACTGATTGAGCAAATCCTTGCTTGAGGGCATCGAAATAGAGAACAGTCGCCTGGGACAAAAAGTAAGCCATTACGTTCCGAGATTCTTGCAGGACACTCAAGTACTACCCCCAATAGTGACATCCTCATTCGATGAATCCAATTCGCCAGATGTTACCCTCATACACATCTTCAACTCAATCACTATCCTTGGGTTCATTCTCCTTTTAGTCATCGTCCTAACCGCCTGGAGGTCGCCCTTTATCCACCGTACTTCAACTTGGTATTGTTTTTTAACGTATGGGATGATCTTTGACCTGGCCAATTTCATCTTACTTGGTCGACAAACGGGTGAAAACCCTAGCTACAAACTTTGCCTAATTCAGGCGTCTCTGAACTATATGGTTCCTGTTCTGTGAGACACACTCGAAATACCTTGATCAAGACTGACGCAATATGTAGGACGGCTTACGGTGGCGTAGCCCTAGTCCTGCAGGTGGTGCTCAGACACTTGATCAATCCGTCATAATTTTGACTCTTGACAATCGCTCCATCTCTAGCTCTTCTTCTCAATCACTCTTACAATGAGAATAGGCTACAATCCAAAGGCAAAGACTAGGGCAATGTATTTAGTGAGTATTCTGCTTTTCGAATCGGGATCCTGGTGAACGTGTATGCGGCGCCACAGCTTTGGGGAATTCCACCGTGTCTAGCTGTTGTCATCTTCCTCAAAACACTGATGGTATGTGTGAAGTCTTCTTCCAAGTCCAAGAAGGATTTTACAACTTTCGTTACCACAGTATGGAGTTAAGAACCCTGGCTCGGTCATCAGGTCGAATAGTGGCATGATTTGTAAAATCACAGATAGTGTACCGTGCGTGTAGAAAGCGCCTCTGCTCATGCGTTTCTTATGCATATTTTTAGGTCAAGAGTTTCATCAGCTTTTGTCATCGTAGCAATCCTTTCTATCATGATAATTCAAGGTGAGTAGGTCTTTTGTCATATTTAGTCTCGTAAGTCCTCTTCTGATTTGTTCAGTTATCGTCGCTATCACGGTTTTCCGTCACTGGAGGGCCTTTCGCAAGCTGGCCGGGCGTGAAAGAGATTCCAATACCTGGAAGCAATGTACTTCCATCATACGTTGCTTTTTATTTTTCTTGTTGGGTGGGTTGGGTCTCGGGTGAGTAGACAATTTTTTAGACATGCCGAGTTTATCTAAGACAGAGTGATAGAATCATCACTGGAATTTCGCTGCGGAAACAGGCAGACTTGCCACCAATTCTGAATGCACGATCCAATATCATTACTGAAACGGGTGAGTGGTTAGGTTAAGATCAAGTCGGGATAACGTAACATCTTATTTTTTCGATTCTTGGCTTCAGTTCCCCTGGCGGCTGGTGTGATTTTCGGGACACAGAGAGTGAGATCCGGTTAGTCTCTGAGAAAGTGTCGTGTTGACCGTTTTTTTACGTGCAGGATATTCTGCAATCTTGGACGTTTTGGAAAAAATGTAAGAAACCCGAGCCCACCAGAACAGTCGATATAACCGTTTCTCAGCAAGAAGACTGTTATCAACTTGAATCGACAAGCCCAGTCTGATAACAATGTTTGCTCCTCTCTTGCTACTGGCACATTTACTGTACCAACATTCCAGTCTGTCCGAGATATCAATAGACTATTAGATACATATTTTACTAGTTTTGGTGGTAGTAGTCGTTTTTGCGCCACGTTGTTACACGTACTTCTCCTATTTGATGTGTTCTCGGTGATCATCGGTTGGATATAGATGGTGTTATTGACAGCTCTGAAACTTCTAGTGTTGGGGTTTATGCTGAGGTCTGAGGCTTGAGGTACGGTCGCTCGGCACTCAAGCTAATGGAGAAACATCGCGTGACTTGAGTTCGCGTCGCGTTTCTCCTTTTCTGAGGAAGCGAAATACCTCAGTGAGAGGGAACTTTTTTCTTTCCTTCTACAACCTTCACGCTCCCATAATGCCCATCAACACACCCCAATCACCCAAGAAACAAATTTCTGGTCTTCCCCATCAGAATGAGTACTCTCACTATCGCGATGTCCATATGGATACGGCGAGGGGTCTTCCGCCCTCTAGCGCAGGTCTTGCCGATATCCACATGCTCACGGCTAAGGGCTTGTCCCTTTCGGACGACATCAGAATGGACACCGCAAAAGGAAGCACTACTGGTACCATTAGACAAGCAGGACTGCCGTTAAAGGACAGAGAGAT
The DNA here is from genome assembly GCA_004369135.1 of Dendrothele bispora CBS 962.96. NCBI lineage: Eukaryota > Fungi > Basidiomycota > Agaricomycetes > Agaricales > Dendrothele > Dendrothele bispora. The sequence goes on along the minus strand of ML179963.1, from coordinate 19,858 downwards.
CTTGGAGAGCAGCGAGGTCAAACGGAAAGCGACGGTGGCTCAGCTCTGTGAGTCTTGGTTATGTCTCTACTCACGCCGATTGCTCATGCGCTCATGCCTGAATCGCTTTCATCGTCAATAAGATTTCCTTGATTATTACTTCCAAGCTCTTGGTTATCTCCACAATCGCAAAGAACGTCGGGCACTCTTCGACGAGGACACGAAGAAACGCGGTCTCACTGCTTCGGAATACACCAAGGAGTTCAAGTCTTATTGTGGCAGAGAACGTGTTTTGCTACGGAAAAGGCGCACTAAATTACGGGTTGATCAGTTCCATATCATTGCGCAAGTCGGCCAAGGTGGTTATGGAGAGGTATTTTTGGCGAGAAAGCAGGAGACCGGAGAGGTGTGTGCTCTGAAGAGAATGAAGAAAAGGACGTTACACAAGATGGACGAGGTATTGTCATATTCATTTCATTAAAAGCTCGCGTTTGACCTTGTCCAATAGGTCCGACATGTTCTCATTGAACGAGATATCCTGACAGCGACCAAATCGCCTTGGCTTGTCAAGTTGCTCTATGCGTTCCAAGATACACAACATGTATACCTTGCCATGGAATACGTTCCTGGAGGAGATTTCCGCACATTGCTTAACAACTCAGGGGTGCTCAAGGAGGAACATGCTCGGTTCTACATTAGTGAGATGTTTGCTGCGGTGAACGAGCTGCACAAATTAGGCTACATTCATCGCGACCTAAAGCCTGAGGTATGATCTTTTATATTCATTCTTGGCCCTATGAATGACCTAGACGCGATTTAGAACTTCCTAGTCGACGGCACTGGTCATGTCAAACTCACCGACTTCGGTCTCGCAACTGGTGCACTAAACCCCAAGCGCATAGAATCCATGAAAGTCAAGGTACAATCGAGATTATCGATTGATTCGTTCTACTAACGATCGGATCAGCTTGACAAAGTGAAAGACAACCAAGTTATTCATAGATCCACCATAGAACGACGCTCCATCTACCGTTCCATTCGTAATGAAGAACCTCGTTATGCAGACTCTATTGTCGGTTCTCCGGACTACATGGTAAGAACTTGATTTGCTTCTTTCCAAGAGCTCTCTGACACTTATGTCTTCTAGGCTCCAGAGGTCCTTCGTGGAAAGCCATACACGTTCTCAGTTGACTACTGGTCTCTCGGATGCATCTTTTTCGAATTCTTGGCCGGTTTCCCTCCCTTCAGCGGTAGTTCCCCCGAAGAAACTTGGACCAACCTCAAAAACTGGACGACTGTCCTTCGACGCCCTGAATACGACAAACCAGAGGACTTGATCTTCAACTTGTCAGATGTCGCATGGGACGCAGTCACTCGGTGAGTAGCTTTCCCTCCCTTTAGCTCGTTACATTACTCATCTCGATACTGCGTACAACGAAATAATTTACAGACTCATCGCTCACGCAAGCGGCCGGTACTCCACCATGGCCCAAATTTCCTCCCATCCCTTCTTCAGTGAATGCAAACCTCCCGTGAAATGGGATGACCTCCGTTCTACCCGAGCTCCCTTTGTCCCCGCCCTCGATTCCGAAATCGACACGGGTTACTACGATGATTTCACGAATGCGGAGGACATGGCCAAGTACGCTGAAGTGAAGGAGAAACAGAAGAACGTGGACAAGGTGAAGGAGAAAGACGAACCGGTCGCGAGAGGTGTCTGGGTCGGGTTTACGTTTGGGAAGAATGGACCTGGAGCGAATGTGGGGAAAGTTGGAGGGTTGGGGGATTCGTATGGGGACGAGTCAGATGGGACGCTTGCGACGATTTTTTGAGATCGTTGGTTGAGATATGTGAAGTTGTCCAGGCGAGGGTTTTGGAGGAGGTTTAATTTTGTTCCTGTGCACGGAAGGGTGATGTGGGATGCGTGTGGATCTCCACAGCTAATGTATTGGAAAAAGGTTTGGGCAGACTGGATAGGGTTCAATGTTTGTGGACGTCAAGGAGTACCTATCCGTTTGATGGATTTGCTGTCATGATATTCGTGGATCCGTAGAGCGAATCATGGATCATGATAGGTACGAATGAGTTGGAGGTAGGAGTCTCGGACCCGACGATGGAATAGTTTTTGGTTGTGGAACGTTTTCAAGAACGTTTGACCTGAAGATAGATTGGATGGAAGTTGGGATGACGATGGCGAAAATTCTTAGAAAAGTGAACAGTTGTACCTCTATAATGTCTAATGCCTGTATGCTTTGTTTGTCTGGGCATCGTCACTCCAGACCAACGAACATGACGTCTGCGTATATCCCTTTCTGCGGTTCTGCACGGATTGTACTTTTTTTTTCTCTTTCTTCCCTCCCTCCTCCCCTTTCTTCTACCCGTTTGTCTCGTCATACATCAATTTGATGCTTTGACTTGGTTGTTACGATCACGATCCGCGACTTCGACGGATGGCCTCCTGTCCACGGTTCCTTAATACTAGTTCTCATAGACGATGATAGATAATATACATACCTATCATTCTTAAGAGAATACTCAGGATTGATTCTGTCATGAATTCAAAGTGATCTGTCTATTTACAATTTTTTATCTTAATTCTTGCGCACTGCATGTCCTTCAACCTAACGACTCGCGAGCGTGCTGTTGGTCCTTTTCGAATTCATTAAAAAATGTTAATCTGTTACATCAGAGTGAGTCGAATTCATTTCGTTCAAAGTGTTCAACCGTTGATACATACTATACTACATAAATGAAACCGCTAAGTAGCTGTTAGGGTCCCATAGTGAAAGGGCTTGATCAACCCCTCACTTAAATGATTTACAGAACTCTTCAGTACTTTTAGTACTTAGCTACCAGGACCGCCGCGCGCCCGCGCCTCATTACTGTTTGAATCTTTAATCCCTAGCTACGACTTCATTAGTCTCCGTCCTTGCCCTGCATAATAATGCATTCCAATCTCGACCATACTTCATGTAGCTTTACTACTTATAAACTTGTCAAATTGCAACGATAAATAACTACTACTACTTATACACACGTACAAAATCTCTAAGTCACATATTGAAATTTTATTCCACCAGTACTAGTGCCGCTTTCATGATTCAAGTCATGGTTACATACGTCCCAAAAAATGTGCTTATCCTCCTGGGGCTGGGGATTGGACGCATATACATATGTATATATATATAGATAAGGTCTATGTAGTAAGATTCAGGATTCGGGATTCAGGAATAACATCCTCGGTGTGTGTGATGTTGACGCTCGAGGTTGGCATCCATAGAACCATATATACTTAAATAGATAAAGGTATAATAGATTTCAACGCCAACGATTGTACCCCAGATATGGTATAGTATAGTATATATATACATATGTAGAACGATAGATCTAACGAGAGAGAGCCAACAACAAAAGACAACGACCAAAAAAAATTTAGAAAGAGCCAAGACATGACAGAGCAGGACAGGACAAGAAGAGCCAATTGGATGTGGAATAGCGGATACAGGTTCGATAGCAAGTTTTTCTTTTTTGCGCACAGCAAACGGAATACAAGAGAACAGAGCGCGAGAGCGAGAGCAAGAGAAAGAGAGAGGGGGGGGAGGGGGGGGAATGGAAGGCAATTAGTCGATCGATGATGAGAAGGTTATGTGTTGTAAAGTATATACATGTATGGGGATTGAGGAGGGTTAGGGTAGGTTAGATTAGATTTAGGGTACACATATGCTTCTTGGCTTGAAGCATAAGCAAGAACAGGGTGAAAACAAGAGAGCATAGAAAGGCAAGAAAAAAGGTCATAGCACGAGTCATTAAACAATGGTTGAGTGGAAAAGAGGAGTGGAGAAGAAAGAAGGAGGGGGGAGGGCATGACAAAGATCGTTGAAAAGAAAGAAAGGAAAAGTGGTCCGAAATCCGAAACAATCGACGGATATGGTTATTAGGTTCAGGTTACACTACGTGAAGGAGAGGAAGAGGAAGAGAGGGGGATTTCCAAGTCCGAGAGTATTCATCTTTTGTCGTTTCGTTTGAGACAACGCGCGCGACTCAAAAGGAAAAACGCAAAACGCAAGGGCAGAAAAAATACGATTGAAGGAGGATAGAATCAACGACGAGCAGAAGAAGAAGCTCCCATCGTTAACAAAGAAGGCACACGAATCGTCAACCTAGGTCTGTCACTGTAAACGTTCGAGACTGTGTCGGCGTTCCCGTTCCCTGTCTTCGAATTCCCTACTATCGTCGCTGCTGTGTTTGTTGTAGTAGTCGTTGCGGGTGATCGTTGAGACCAGTGTTTCCTCGTGTACTATACATAAAAATTACTAATTAGTTGAGATTGACACGGAGTTGAGATCTTAGAAATAAAAAAAAGGATAAGCGTTACACATACTTTAGGAGGTTTCTCCATATACTCGTATCTCCCTCCGTCAATCGGTAAATGATGATGAGAGAGCGTGACACCGACACCGTCAGATCCGAATCTCTGACTCGGATGATGATGATGATAATTGTAGTGGTGGCGGCGGTGGTGGAAGAGATCTTCGTCCTCGTCGCTCTCGAGTTCGGCAGACTTGCGTTTGATGATGCGTATCATGAGAGGAGCGACGGGAGGGGATAGGAAGTCTACTATGTCATCGGTCTAAGAGTGAAATGGGGGAAATGGAAATGGAGGAAAAGGGGGGGGGGAAAAGAATTGGGTGGATTTTAGTGAAACAGGTATTAGAAATAAATAAATGTTTTTAATTGAGAACCAGAAAGTACACATACCACGGGAGTCGTAGGTCCAGAAGAACTAGACGATGATGATGATGATGACGACGATAACGATTCGGGTTCAGGCCTAGAGCTAGAGCTGGAGCTGGAGCTGGAATTGGAACTAGCACCGCGTCGTCCAAGACTCGACGAACCTGACGAAGCATCCAAATCGTCGTCGTTAACAGAGTAAGACTTGTAGTAGTCATCGGAATCGGAAAGCGGGACATCCGTCATTCCCGTCATAGCCATGTCCAAGTCATCATCATCATCATCATTATCGCCATTCGTTTTCGTTTTCGTTTCCTTTTTGGAGTTTTCCGTCCGCGCCCGTATCCGCGCCTCCGAGTCTATCTCCGTCTCCGTTTCCGTCTCCGTCTCCATGCCGGCGCCCATATCCATATCCATACCCAAATCCGTATCGCAAAGACAAACGTTAACTCGGTTGCTAGGTTCTTCCTTTTCTATCCATTGATAGTCACCCAACATAGACATAGACATAGACATGGACGACGACACGGCCTCGACACTGGGTCTGTTAACGTTAACGTTAACAGTGTTAGCGGTCTCAGCAGCACCGTGTGCAGTGTCATATGGTGCTGGTGGTGGTGCTGTAACTCCGTGTACGTGTTGGACCGTTGTGCGTGATACGGTTACTATCGGTAACTGAGATTCGTGGTGAAGTTGTTGGACTGATCCATCATGAGTAATAGTAGTAGTGGTGGTGGTGGTGGTGGTGGTAGTAGCATCTCGAGCAGCAGCAGCAGCAGCAACGTAGCGATCACAATCCTCGATCAAATGATTAAGCTTATAACCATGATCCCTCCTCACATGAAGGACAGGATCAGAGGTGGTAGTACTAGGAGTAATCGGCGAGAATTTGGATGTAGGACCTATCCAAGGATTCGATGTAGGGTTTCGTAAAACCGTAGGTGCACCTGCTAGAGGATCTGTTACAGCTGAAGGAAACGAAAGAGCGGAGAGGTTGGATAGACCTGAGAGATGGGATGTCCCAGATACAGCAGACGAAGCGGATAAACCGGATAGAGCGTGTAAATCGAAATCGTGAGTAACGTCTTGAGGGACACTTGAAGGACGAGGTTGACGGCGTTCGTAAGAATAAGCGAGAGTATTAGTAGTAGCATCAATAGGACCTGGAATGACGATCCGAGGAATAACAGGTTTCGTAGGACGACCATAACCAACTGGACCATAATAAGACCCAGTCGATCGTTGGTGTAGTCTTACTACGGGACCATCAAGGACGAGTTCCTCAGAAGCAGCATGAGGAAGAGGTTGACCTGGACTTTGAGTGACGTCGATAACAGGAAGTGGGTTTTTAGCAACGACACGCATGTCGCAATTGACGGCTTTGGTGATGTCGACTGAGAGACGGAGTTGGTTTGCATGTCTGCGTGCGTGGTTCGTGGGTCGGAGAGTTCGACGGAATGCTTCTGTGATCGCGGATTGACGTTCTTTGGCTCGTCGGAGGATAGAGAGGATCTGGGAGAGACGGTCGGCTTTGGATGAGGTGGTGGTAGTGGTGGTGGGGAAGGTGGGGAAGGTGGAGGAGGGGTTGGTTCGGGAAGGCATGGTCGAGTGTGGCATGAAGTGGATAGGATAGGGGGTTCGTGAACAAAAGTCAAGTAAGATAGGATGGAATAGATAGAAGTGGGGGGTCGTCACGCTCTGCGTGTATCTAGAACGACTGGAAGGATCACAGCTAACCGGGTGGCTGGAACCTTGGAACAAAGAGAAGGGGAAGTGAGGTGAAGCCGAGAGGGATTTCGAGAGGGCTTTTAAGTAGTATGGATCATTGCATGGTCGGTTGGCGAGATGTGGACCCACAAAGCAGTACAATTGCAAAAACAAAAAAGAACAGCGAATGGGGAAAGATTAGAGAGATGATCGTCAGAATTCAATCGTGTGTTGGCAAGGTTGCCAAGGCCTGTTCCTTTTTTCGTCATGAGCTGGCGTTAGAACTGCTTTTGTTTTCTTTTTTTAGCCAGTATGGAAATCCCACGTGACTCCACTCTTGTTCTTCGTCTGGTCTAGTTAATTTAAATCGGACATCCAGTATGTCCTCTGCTCACAAAATAGGTTGGTTCTTTCTTGTTCTTAATTCATTTCTTCTCCAACTCATTTTCGGTGTTTCCGTTTTTAGGCTCGCTTCTTTTCTGCCCGACATGCTCTACTCTACTAGACCTTCCCAAGGACAGTGAACGTTTTGTAGTATGCGAACAATGCGGCCATCAGGAACCAGCAACATGTGAGAGAGCGTCTATCTTGCTTTCTTTTTCACTTCTCCCCAAAAAAAGAAATCCTTTTTGTTCTTGTCTTTCTTCTTCCGACCGATAAACTCAGAGAGCTTAGGGGAACTCATCGAGAGTTCTTTTAATTATTAAATCTCGTAATTTAGCCTACGAAAATGTCGAAATCACAACTACTTCTCATCCAGACGCTTTCCCGTCTGCTTTGAGACAGAAAAGGAAGACGCAAACGAAACGCCACGATCAAGAGGATATGGGTACTTTGGTATGTTTCTTGTACTTTGTTACATATGCGATTTAGCGTTGGACTTTTTTCATGGAGGGATTCGATCGCGACTTGGACGGTGCATTAATATTGACATTCCTCTGTAGGTGTCTGAAAAGTGTCCTGAGTGCGGGCACATGCAAGCGTACTCTAAAGAGATGCAGGTTCGCATAGTCTTTGTTCTCTGTCTGGAAACACCGAACGCGTTTCCCCTGGTTCATTGACGTTCTTCTTTGTTCGTGATTTATAGTTGCGAAGTGCAGATGAAGGTTCGACGATTTTTTACACAGTGAGTTGCTCGTCGCGTCTTTTTTACGCGCGCCCTCTATTAAACCTTAAATATCTACGACCACATACTTTAGTGCGTTTCATGCAAGCATGGATGGAGGGTGAACAACTGAGGCATTCCACGAAAACTCTCCGAGTCGAGTCTCTTATTTACACGTATACCCCGACTGTACAAAACATCGCGACGACACCGAAACCACCCAAGACGCTTGCTACCAGCGCGACCGGTACTTCCTTGGTTGGGATTGTTGATGTTGATTTTGGGAGGCTGTTTTCAATGAAAAATTAAAAAGACACACATATGAACATACATGTATGTACATGACCGTCAATTAGGTTTTGCAGAACGAGGAAAAATGTTTCACTGACGTGGAAAAGTAAAATGCGAGGACAAATGTTAACGCGAGAAGGAGGAACGCGATGTAGGGAAGGAGCCCGACGTTGACAACAGGCTGGAAGGGTGGTAATGAATGGTGTAGGGCCTAAAATAAGGAAGATTAGTCAACCAGTTATTAGAGAAACCAAGCCTAAAAAAGAGCAGCAGGAGATGATACACGCCTTTATGGCTTCATAGTCTGCCATGATGAGTAGTAATAAGCAGTATTAAATCTGGACTTGAGGCAAAGCCCTGTGAGTTGTGTTGCCGACTGTGTGTTTTTCTGGGTGACGTGTTGACCGCCTGTTGTTTGGGCAACCAAACAAACCATATCATCACGACGCCAGCTCGTACGCAACCTCTCTCTCTTCATTGTTCCTTCATCCTCACGACCTCACCAGCTCGTGTGCTCACTGTCAACCCACTTGTTCCCCTTTGACATAGCCTCTTTACTTCGTCGTGAGTATTTCTCTTTTTCTTTCTCTTCGACACTTTTTCTTTCTCGCCTCTTTTCCAACCGTATGTCTCACCCTCGACGCACGCCCTTCTCTCGCGTCCTCCTCAACAGATGTCTGGTCAACACCCCATGGTCGCTCAGGCCCAAAACAAATTCTTCTACTATAACGACCAGCTCGACAAGGAGGTATGTATCTTATTTCGCCTTGCATGACACCCCACCTGGACTAAAAGCGGGCTTATCTCAAATACGCGTCATTGCTCCCCCTCCCCTTCTACCTCCCTCCCTCTCTCCCTCTCTCTCTTTCTCTCTCTTCCTCTTCTCCTCTCCCCTCCTCTAGCTCGGGAAATACCCAGCGCTCGTCAACCTCGAACAAAAAACTCAAGTTCCCAAAACCTACGCCGTCGCTGGTAGCGTCGTCTTTGTCGTCCTCCTCCACCTCTTCAACCCTCTCGCCGCTCCCGTTTCCACTTTTGTCGGTTGGGCTCTTCCCGCTTATCTCTCTTTCAAAGCGCTCGAATCACCTTCGACCAAGGATGACGTTCAATGGTTGACGTATTGGGTCGTCTTTGGTGCTTTCACGTTTGTGGAGAGTATTGCGTTGAGAGTTGTTTTGTACTATGTTCCTTGGTACTTTGCTTTCAAGACGATGTTTATTGTTTGGCTTCAGTTGCCTTACTTCAGGGTGAGTTGTGCTTTTTTGCTTTTCTGCGGTTTCTCGCTTCCTCTCGTTTCGGGGTTTTTCGCATCACTTGCATCATTTTCCTCTCCTCTGCCTAAACGTCAAGTTGGGTTGGTCGGTCGGTTGGCACACGTACTGTCGTGTGCGGCCGCGCGCGTATTATCGTTAAAATTTTTTCCTCCCTCTTCCTAAACCTCCCTGTATGTTACCTCGTGTCGTGTGCCCGTGCCAACCAACCAACCAACTCAGCGCAAACGTCATTTTTTTACCCGAACCCGAAATGATGAATGTGATAATTTGATGACTGGTTTACTTACGTCATTATTTTTTTTTTTCTGTTCGCGAATGTAGGGTGCCGAGACCGCATATCACGTCGTCCTTAAGCCTGTGCTCGCCAACATTAGCTCTTCCGCTGTTGTGAGACAAGCTGAACAGGCAGCGAATGATGCTCCTCAACAATAAACGAACTGAATGAAACATTTCTTTTTTGGTCCTGAATCCTTTTGGACTAAGTAATGACTTGTCTCTTTGTCTGGTTGTCGAGTGAAGTGTGTGTGTGAGGGATGTGTGTAGGTGGATGGATTTTGGAGGTGTTGAGGGGATTATTTTGGAGATGTGGGAGATTCTGATTAGTATTTTTCAGTCTTTTTTGATGTCTTGACGCCTACATAGTATACATACATACGCACACGTTTACACACACACACATAACGTTCGATGATTTTTCCATGACGAGTTTTTTATGTTGAATGTTTTTTTCTTTGTTCCCTTTCTTTCCTTGTTCGTGTTGCTCGTTTGTCTTGTTCCTCCTCGTCTTTTTAGGCTCCTTAGTCCTCTGGATCCAATAGAACAATTCCAAATTTGTTTTTTAAAATCTTTTTGTCTCTGCTGTTTCGAAACACCAACATCCTTTTTTTTGCCTCTTAAATATGCCCAATGTTCTTTTTCCCTATTTGTGGGTTGGGAGGAAGTTTTTTTCCTGTGTGCAACCTCCCCTGTTCTTTGCGTGTTAGTGGAGAGATGAATGATACTCTAGGTTAACTTGGGTTCCTTGACCGTTGTTATTGGCCAACTGAATGATTCGACCACCACATAGTTGCTCTATTTACATCTTTTTTTTTTTTTTATTCTTCATACCAATCCACCATCCATGCGTGCCGTCGTATAGCAGGGGTACATAAACACAGAGTTGATACATGTACATCTACATACATATGTATATGTATGTATGTATATACGCCCGACACTTTTTGCAATCAACTTGCGGAGGGTTCAAACGTTCTTTTCTTTCTTTACCGCACGCACGTAAATTTTTTTTTTTTATTTTTTTGGATCGAAAGGATCGTTGAGAATCGGGTTTATAGAGGGAGCTTAAAAATAGATGTATGCATATAGCCTACATAGCTATGGTTCAGCGCTAGCCCGGACGGTGTGTAAGTGATCAACCGTATACTTACTTACTCTTACTCAGGTACTGCGGATTTTTTTTTTTTTTTTTTTTTTTATTTTTTGGAGTAGCGTTAAGTACCTATATTGCACTGACAATGTCACCACAATATAAGCAACCCGCGGTTTTGCAAGGGATTGGGACCTTGCTATCAATAAGAATCCGTGTATTAAAAAACCAGCTGCCGAAATATAACCATTATGGGAACTCCCCGAGGAAATGCTTTACGCACGAAGTGTGGGACTCAGAGCCACCTCGGGGGAAGACAACCTGTCTATCTCCCTCGAGGACCCGTTCGACGGCGCAAATCTGACTCTATACCCACTAAAACCCCGGAATTTGTGACCCAATCATCTGGCAGTGAATGTTCTCCCCAGATTAAGGATGCCCTTGCGGGATCCACCAAAAGTTCCGTGGAAACAACATAAGCCAGTATATCATTTTCAGACAAACTGACCGACAGGGGATTTTGTCCTCTCGGGCCATGTTAGGATACTAGCCATAACACGCCACGGCCCACTCTGTAATGCATGAAGAACCAATTCACACCAGAGCTTCCCGTTCCCTTCCTGGTGCTTCGTTTGAGCCCTTGGCAGCACGTACGGATCCGCAATCCAGGAAGAGTCCACTGTCTTGCCATGTTTTACGTCACGTCATAGTGCCTGATGTTGGCTGCCTACCCTTCCCTCCCATATGAGACTGTGACCATGACTAACCACCTTCCTGTGCCAGAGATCTGAAGATCAACTAGAGGAGGCTGAGGGTGTCCTGCGACCATGTTGGTCTCGGATGGTTTTTAAAAGCATTTCCCTCTATTATAGTCGCCTATGCCATAAAGGCACCTTTTTACAGGCATCCCAATAAGAGATTTGGCAGTGGGTTAGTTTAAAGGTCATCTCGGACTGACGTTAGAGCGTGAAATATCACTTTGAACCAATAAATGGACTCCCCGTCTTGTAGTTTAACGTCTTTCATGGACTCGGAGCGTGCCTCAGCACTGCAAACCCACAGTCGAACCAAGCTGGGACTCCTAAATCTAAGGTCGATGTTCTGTCCTCGGAACAATAATACTCCTCTGCATGGCATAAGAAGTAAGTGACTCCTCAAGAGCATCCCCACAAGTTTCTAGTCATTAAGGACCGCTTTACAAGGGATGGCCATTTGCCAATTTCATCTCCTTTGCTAAGGGAAACCCTCAAAAACTAGTTTATAGTCATCACAGACCGCTCAAGGGGATGACCATTTACCAATTTAATCTCCTTTGCTAAGGGAGACCCACTTCAGCTAGATTAAAGTCATTTCAGACTGATCAGAAGGCCTGACCATTTGCCAATTTAACCTCCTTTGCTAAGGGAGGGCCTTCTTCTCTAGTTTACTGTCATCCCGGACACAGAGCGTGATGTTGGACCACTGCAAACCCACAAAGGGGACTCCAATTTCCAGGGAGCATGGCTACATCTGCCACCATTAGAATCCTTTACTAAGGGATACTCACCTGATTTACTATACGTCCTTCATCGTGAGAGTCACAGACGTCGAGTGAGCTCCTCCATTTGAGGAATCGAACGGCCTTTGCCAAGGGCCGACTCACCACGGAGTCACGTGATCACACGTGCAGCCAGAAGGTTCATCCGAACCGGACAAAGCCAATCCAGCCCAGGCAAACGCCAAAAAGGCCCGAGGAGACACAAGTTTGCAAAGAGGAGGTCCAATTGTCACCCGAGAGTTAAAACAGAAGCCTTAGTACGTAGCAAAGACAAGTATCTACCCCTTCTGACCCTACAGCACCGAGAAACCTCAAATCCGTGCACTCTAAGAGCGTGGGAAATTTCGGAGAAAGTGGTGGTTCGAAGTCAAGGGGCGGCCCAGGTACTGCGGATTTGCAACGCTCGGAAGTGCTAGTACAAAACGTGCTGAGATCATCGACATCCCGGAACTCCACAGTGGAGGGTCTGAGCCCACGTAAGTACGCGAACGAATTTTACAGTGATCATGAGTGAATGAGCTCAGATGAATCATTGAACAGTGATACTTGTCAAATGCTTAGTACTAAGTGTAAAAAAGATGTCACCGCGTTCGTCATAATATAGAGGAGAGTGGCGGACGTCTGGCTCTAAGATCCTTCGTATGCATGCTGTTACATACTACTACACAGTTTTTTAACTGAGACGACGCACACACCCTCTCCGAATCCGAAAGAATTGAAACAGAATTTTAAAGGGACAGTTTTACCTGTCAGTACATCAGGCCAGTACATCAGGTCCGGACTTGAAGTTTGCGGACCCCTTTACCTGGTGGCTGTAAAAACTGTCAGGGTTTCATCATGATTTTGTTGAACTTCCCAGCCTTCGAATCTTATCAGTCAAGCCACTGCTGGTAAGTATGTTATTTATGTGAGGAAGCTGTGGGTTTTGACATACTTACATATAGGTCGGGGGGGCCGCCCGCCCGCCACTAGTAGCGCTCTCAACGGGTACCTTTTTGAATTTTGAGCGTTCACTGACTTCAGAGATCAACTTGGAAAATGTCAAAAATGATACTGATATACACGTATCTACTTGTAATCATGACGTCGAACCGGAAGGAGGGAAAATGTTTCATTTGTTTAGTCCAGACTTTCAAGCGGCAAAGAGCCCTCGAGACCTCAGACGAGTGGATCTGGCCCTTCTAGGTATGTTGTACTCGGTGTAGAATTTTTGTGACTCCCTCTCCTCTCCTTGCGACAAAGCGGGAAGCAGGATTTGAAACCGGAGGCAGTTTTGTCTTGGTAATGTTAAGTTATAGCTTGAATTTCAACAGAGGTCGATGAAACTTCTTGACAAAAATGTTAATATTGTGCTTCTGTAAATGTATACATTACACAGTGTGCGTTATCCAGAGTGTATACTTATGAGTACACAGAGTACGATGTCGGGTTTTGCGGATGGACTGCGTATTTCAAGAGCTGTGGGAGGTTGGAGTAGCTCCAGACCCTGAAACAGACATCTGTATGGTAAGTACGTATGTCCAGACTCCAGACTCGGATAGGTTCAGCGTCCCGAGTCATGGACCAGCCAAAACTCGCATATACGAGATATCACTGTCTCAGTCTAGAGAGTTTAGTGCGCTCACTATCGGTGCAGTCACATTGCGACAGTGCCCCAGGTCACAGAATTTGTGTATTCATAACCCTTTTCTAGGCATTGGCACTTATTTCCGTCGTAGATGACTGCAGTAGAGGTGTGAGCGAACTCGAGCTGGATTTGTATGTAGCAGAAGAAAAATAGCAAGTGTTAATCATCTTTAGGTACGAAGTATGTACTTACTTTTCTGTAAGGCGCTATTAGGGCTCGTAGTAGTTTATCTGCTGACAACAGTAGGAATGCGGTGTGCATCGGACATTCATGGATATCCATGGAAACCAAGCGGAAAATCACCGAACGTGAGCGGAGCCGTTAGCCGTTAGCCGGATTTCTGCCAATTTCCGCAAAGCTGCTTCAGAGTTACAAGCGATTACGTATCTTGGCCATTGCACCTGAAAAACTCGGAAGTTTCGAATTCTTTGTAAGTACAGGTATCTGTGGTAGGATTTGGTAGCGGCGAAAGGTTTGAAATTGTTGATATCATGAAGTATCATGACTAGTGAGATGCACAGACACCAAAATTTGATATACCTCGGATTTTGATTCCACTCCTGGGCCTGATGTATACTTAATATTTGATGGTGCCGCGGCTTGGCTAAAGAGGACTCGAAGGAATAGTATGTGAGACGGAGATCAAAACTGACTAGCTCAATATTTGATCGAGACTGAACGAGACTGAGATGTAGAGCGACGTACGTCTAACGAACACCCAGGTTAGATTGATAGCCCGAGAGGCATATAGCAGTACTTACTGCGGATTCGAACTGGATTCCGAAGTTCAGAAGGCGTATCAGAGCAAACACTATGTGTGTTGATCAAAGACTCACTGGAAATTGAGCTCATAAAAGGCTATGTCGGTGATCAGTTAGTGGGGTTTTTTGAATGTCATGATTATCATGATTATAAATGACCTCCCGTAGCTATGTATAGGACGTGCGATATTTCTGCAGACTTTCCGAGTCACTGTCATGATGATGGATTAAGGAACTCGAAAATATTGACGTACCTTGAAATGAGATGTAGCCAGCACATCTTACCTCTATTCCCCCTTGTCTGTCTTCGTTTCATCGGATTAATAAGGCACTGTCTGACCTGGCCGTATTTCTTACTCGATTTTATCAGTTTCTTGAAACGCGCTGTTGTTCGGAATCCGGTAGAGATAATGCAAGGTCCCGTATAAGAATTTACATGCCAGCACATGATCAACCTACGAATTCTGTTTCAACTTTGAAGAGGATCGTGAGCTTAAGTACCGGTTTACGGTTTTGTATGGAAAAAGCAATGTCCGGGAATTGGACGAAAGTCACGATGATCCTTATTCGATACTCCAGTTGGTTGCGAGATCAACGAATCAGTTATGGAGGTGTCACTTGGG
Source organism: Dendrothele bispora CBS 962.96 (assembly GCA_004369135.1). NCBI lineage: Eukaryota > Fungi > Basidiomycota > Agaricomycetes > Agaricales > Dendrothele > Dendrothele bispora. The sequence continues at coordinate 4,854 of ML179963.1, read as the reverse complement.
GACAGGGCTGGACAGGGTGCTCATGATCAACCTTCAACAGGTACTCCTCTACCTAGGACATTGGTTGACTTTTGACTGTTGTCATGGCAAATACCTATGTACTTACTTACCACCAAGCGCTCCTGTAGCAATGTTAACTGCGCCAGAACAATGAGATTTCCAACATGAATTGAACGACTTTTACATCGATGATCAGGCGGGAACTCTTCGTCCAGGTCGGAATTATGCCTACAAAGTTTGCTGGCAAGGAACCCAGGGGTTTCGCTTTGACAATGGCGCGACACGAACACGAACTTGAAATACTAGTACCACTAGCAGCTATCGGCGCAACGGGATGGGGCATTGTGAACAACCTATGCAGCATCAATGCATCATTCTCGAAAGGAAACTGCATGTTTACAACAAAAGTCCAAACGACTCACGAGCCGTCTCGAGCCGTCCTTCGTTTTCTCACGTGGTAGCCGATGATCCTGTAAATTAATCTGCTTGCTCGTTTGCACGATCCTTGAGAGTCCTTGAGCTCTTACAGCTCAAACTCACAAAAAATAGCCAGGAACCAGCAAGACCAAAGAGTAAGTGCCAAGAGCCAAGGAAAGGTACCACTGGTAACTAGATCGCGATCCGGTCAATGATTGGCGTTGACGATTGTGTGCGCCCATAACCACCCACAATACGTTTTTGTGGGGATGGATGGATTGTCTGCAACGATTCAGGAAGAGCTAGTAGTAGAGAGGTTTTGGATGAAAGAATATGCGAGAATCGATAGACGGCCCGGCCCGATCCTTCCACTTTAGGGCCGACACCACGCCTTCCATTAGGCGTGCCAGCGCGGAAACGTATCATCTACTTACTTTTCCTTGAATCTATGATCTTCTTCAGTCAGTTATGCTTACAGCCAGTATGCAAGTGGAGATTGTAAAATCATGCAGTCACTTGATTGCCTGCCAGCGAGAATAAACTTCGATTTCACCGGGTTCGTGAACTAATCATCTCATGTGTTCTCGCACTAGTGGCGTGTAAAGTATATGGGAATACAAGCAAAGCCCCACAGATAGTCGTGTGAGCAGCAAGAAGATCTTCCGAGATACAGGCTTCAGGCTCCATGGGAGGATTAGATCTTTTGAGACAAAGTCATTGAAGGTTTCGGACCCTCTGTTCGATAAATATCATTACATATTTTTATGGATCGAAGGATCGCTGAGAATCGGGTTTATAGAGGGAGCTTAAAATAGATGTATGTGTGCATATAGTTAGCGCGGACGGTGTCATGTTAGATCAACCATGTACTTACTCTTACTAGGGTTTGGGACGCTCACTGCGAATAGACTCGAAACTTTTGATGACATTCGATCAAAATTGTTGATCGACTGTCATCACAACTCTTGCGAACGACCGACTCGAGTCTACACTGCGAATTTGCAACGCTCGGAAGTGCTAGTACATACGTACGTAGTAAGTAAAGTTAAGTTCTGTCCGCGTTTTCGTATGCGTACTTATTCTTTTCTCTCTACATATACTCACATACATCAAACGCGCTGAGATCATCAACATCCCGGAACTCCCTAGTGGAGGGTCTTGAACCTACGTAAGTACGCGAACGAAGTTTATAGTGATCATGAGCGAATGAGCTCAGATGAATTATTGATACTTGTCGAAATGCTTAGTACTAAATGCAAAAAAGATGTCACCTCGTCATAATACAGAGGCGAGTGGCGGGTCTGGCTCTAAGATCGATCTTTGTATATATTACTAAACAGTGTTATAACTGAGACGACGCACACACTCTCTCAGAATCTGAAAGAATTGAAACAAAATTTTTAAAGGGACAGTTTTGCCCGTCAGTGCATCAGGTCCGGATTTGAAGTTTGCGGATCCCTTTACCTGGTGGCTATAAAAACTGTTAACGTTTCATGGATATACATCATGATATTATTTAACTTCCCAGCCTTCGAATCTTATCAGCAAAGCGACTGCTGGTAAGTATGCTACTTATGCGGGTAAGCTGTGGGTCTTTGACATACTTACATATAAGTATTACTAGTAGCTCTATCAACGGGTACCTTTTGAATTCTGGGCATTCACTGACTTCAGAGATCAACTTTGAAAATGTCAAAAATGATACTGATATACACGTATCTACTTGTGATCATGACGTCGAATCGGGAGGGAGGTACCTTGAGGAAGGTATTTGATCATCGCAATTTCAAAAAAAGAGATCAAGGTCTGTTTTGGAGGTGTTTCTCTTAACCCGTAATTCATACCACATCCAAGGTTTTCTCGGTGTCACAGGCATCAGAATGAGTGTCGCATGAAGTTATACCTTTTTCAGCAACCTTCCACGTTTCACGAATAATCATAAGATTTTGCCATTTCTTGCGCTGTTCGCCGTCTCAGTCTAGTCAGGCACATGCCGTTGCAATGAGTTGGAAGCACCTTTTCATTTGGATGACTTGGAACAACTTGTTTGATCCTCGATCGTAAAACGCGCGTGAGGGTGAGTGAAATTCGCCACGAAAGCCGTGGGGGTGGCGGGTGAGGCTAAGGAAGCCGAAGGCATTCAGTAGAGATGTTTAGTAATGTGACTTCTCAGCGTTTATCTACCTTCATCTCTGGTCGTTGCTGGCTGGGTTTATGGCCTCAGCAGCCTCGAACAGGTTCGTAATCACGCCATCCAACAGCCTTTTAGATCCTAACAACAGTTTTCGCCCCAATTTCAGTAATCCCGAAATTTCCGATCGATTCGGTTGACCAGTTGATTCTTTCGCGACTTTCGTTTTGAGCTTTCTCATGACTTGTCTGCAGTCCATGGCGCCACTGGCTTGGTCAAACGCGACCTTTTGAGCTTACCTGACCCATTTGCCGTCTTGACAGTTAACGGTGAACAGACCTCCAGTACAACAGTATCCAAACGAACGTTGAACCCGTCATGGAATGAACATTTCGATATGTGGGTACATCTGTATATGTGCCGTTCGTCTTGCTAACTACACTTTTATTCTCAAAAAGCACTGTCGATCCGTTTTCTCAGATAGCCATTCAGGTATTTGATCATCGCAAATTCAAAAAAAGAGACCAAGGTCTGTTTTGGAGGTACTTCTCTTAACCCATAATTCATACCACACCCAAGGTTTTCTTGGTTTCATACATTTTCCAGCTTCTGAGGCGATTTCCTATGTATCTGCCCGCAACCATGGTACGGAACGCGTTCGTTCAATTTAAACAATGCGTCTAATTTCTGTTTCATAGATCTCATCATTCGCGATTTGTCCATGTCTACCAATAACCTCCCTGTCTATGGGCAATTGATGCTCGGATTCTCCTTTCCCCCCGATCCTCCTCCCCCAGGTCCTTCATTCACCGATGCTAATACGTTCCCCATCTTTCCTGGCGACACCGCACACCTTGCACCTAATTCCTCTGATAGTGTATCACTTGATCGAATGCGTTCCACAGGCTCGGTGGTTTCCCAATCCACCGACGAAGAGGAGTTTGCGCGTAATCGCCAACCGTTAGCCTCCTCATCCCTTCGACCATCAGTGAATCTCTCTTCATCTGCGCTTCGTTTTCCTCAGCCAGAAATAGGCGGACGTCCTATAACGACGTCCAACAGCTTGAGCGTTACTGTACCACAACAAGTGCGCAATACGGATGATGATCAAGGTAATCCCCTCCCCGCCGGCTGGGAGAGGAGAGTGGATCCCATAGGAAGGAATTATTATCTAGACTACACCACACGCACGTTAGTTCTCTCGTGTTTTCATCTACGACTTGTATAGCTGACACACATTCTTAGCACGACGTATCATCGTCCTGAGTCCGTACGTTCCGCTCAGCAGCAAACACCGGCGGGTAATATCAGTGTGGCTTCTACCACAACATCCAGTGGCAATACCAACTCTGGTCAGTACGCCAATGTTCCCCTTCCACAGGGCTGGGAGGAGCGTCGCACAGCCGAAGGCAGGCCATACTTTTCTGGTGTGTAAATTTATACATGCATATGACGACGATGGGCGACATTAACTCATCTTCTATCACAAGATCATAACACTCGAACAACGACTTGGATAGATCCCCGAAGGAATAATACTTAAGCCGTGGCTACTCCCTCAGCTGCAAACATCGACGCTACTCTTGGCCCATTACCCTCTGGCTGGGAAATGCGACTTACTTCCACTAACCGTTTTTATTTTGTGGATCATAATACTAAGACTACGACTTGGGATGACCCCCTTGAGACCTCAGACGAGTGGACCTAGCCCTTCTAGGTATGTCGTACTCGGTGTATGATTTTTGTGGCACCCTCTCCTCTCCTTGCGACAAAGCGGGAAGCAGGATTTAAATCCGGAGGCAGTTTTTGTCTTGGTAGTGTTACAGTTTGAACTCAACAGAGGTCGATGAAATTTTTTGACAAAGATGTTAATATTGTGCTTCTGTAAATGTATACATGTTACACAGTGTACGTTATCCAGAGTGTACACTTTACGGTACACGGAGTACGATGTCGGGTTTTGCGGATGGACTGCGTATTTCAAGAGCTGTGGAGGCTGGAGCAACTCCAGACTCTGAAACAGACATCTGTATGGTGAGTACGTATTTATGTCCAGACTCCAGACTTGGATAGGTTCAGCGTCCCGAGTCGTGGACCAGCCAAAACTCGCATATACGAGATCTATCATCTCACTGTCTCAGTCTAGAGGGTTTAGTGCACTAGCTATCGGTGCAGTCACATCGCGACAGTGCCCCAGGTCACAGACTTTAATCTTTTCTAAGCATTGGCACTTATTTCCGTCGTAGATGACTGCAGTAGAGGTGTGAGCGAACTCGAGCTGGATTTGTATGTAGCAGAAAAAAATA